>QEPC01009299.1:1329063-1345253 GCA_003113815.1 Sphenodon punctatus
CCCCCCTGTTCCTGCTCTGTACACAAGCAGTGTCCTGCATGCACGCGGCATCCCGCGCAGACCCTCGGACGTGGGGATCATTCTGTGGAATCTGGGCTTGCTAGCCCCCGATGTTGGTGGGCCGCTCCGGACTGGGGGCCCCTGCGCTGCGGAGCTCGCTGCCGTTTGATCGGTGAGAGACCTTCCAGCTGTACAGGCTGCGGCCGCAGGTGCGGAGCTGCTCTTTTCGCGCTACCTGGTGGATGCTCATATGCACTTCCGAAGGGGCCTGTTCGCCTGGAAGGGTGTGGCGCTGGGGTCGCTGCCCCAGGAGCGCTCACTGGACCGTCCATGAGCAGCCCCTCGCCGCCACCCGCTCGCTGCCACCCCGGTGCCTGGGACGGTGCATAACCGCCCCCCTCCCCCCTGTGCCTCCGATCAGGCTGTGTGCTGCCATCTGCATCACTGCTGGCTGACACCTGGATTCCCTGGACCCCAGTGCCCCCTCTGTGTGACCACTGCCCCTTTCCGCTGGGGCTGCCCTGGTGCCCTCGCCTGCCCTGTATGACAGCTCCTGTGCCCTCCTGTTGTGCCTCTCTTGCCCGGCCGTGGGTGCCCCTGTGCCCCCCTACTCTGCCTCTTTGTGCTTGGGGGGCCCGCTTTCCCCCGGCACCAATAAAATGCTGTTATGTGATGTTCTGTCCTGCCTTGCCTCGGTTGCTGCTGTGGCGGCTGGGTGCCCCTTCCCCTTTGGCAGCCCTCCTGCCCCCATCTGTGTGGTTGTATGCTTGGGGTATAGTGGTGGGCTCTGGACCTGTGGGGTGGGCGCCAGCTGTGAGGTGTGTGTTCCCCTGACTGCTTCCCTGCTGGGTGCTGCTGCCTGGGGTTGCTCCTGGGGTGGTATTGGCGGTGGGTGGTCGGCCAGGCACCCCCTGGACTCTCCTGTGTGTTGGTGTGGCCCTGCCCCTCCCCTCTGCTGTCGCTCCCTGTTGGTGTGGACTGTCTGTGGTGGTGGCAGCAATGGATGGGCAGCAGCACCATGGGCACTGGGTGGCTGAGCGTGAGTAGGGGTTTATGTGGACCCGGCCTGTGGCCCAACCGATCCCCCTTCATGCAGGGACCAGGGTGCTCCTCGGGGGGGTGGCTGGCAGTGTTTGGGTGTGCCCCTGGTGCTGTTGCTGCCCCGGCCCTCCCAGGGCCCATTGGTGTGGGCGTTCCCCATTGCCCTGTCCCTTCTCTCCTGCAGCTACTGTAGTCATGCTGCTGGCGCTCCTGCACCTGGGCGCAATGGTGCAGCTACTGTAGTCATGCTGCTGGCACTCCTGCGCCTGGGTGCAATGGTCCTGGAGCGGGCATTGTGGGATATGCAGGTGGCGGGGCAGCTGTTCGATGGCATCCGTGAGTGTGCTGCCTGTTTGCTGGGTCCTGTGCCTGTGTTCCTCCATGAGGGGTTCTGTTCCTTGGTGCCCAGGGCCGGCTCTGATGGCTGTTTCCTCTCCCTCTGTCCCATACAGTGCAAGTCATGATCGCTGAGCGGACCTGGGAGCAGGGGGAGTTGTTGGAGCTCCTCCTGCACATCCTGGAGCGGCTGCACCAGCTGGACCGCACGCAGGCCAAGCGCTGGCACTGGGCGTGGGGTCGCTAGCCCTATTGACAGGGTGTTGTCCCGGGCCTGCCGGTGCTGGCACCGCCCCCCCTTCTATTGCCCCGTACCCCTCCCTGCCCTGTGGTTGTTGCCCCCTATTGCTGGTTCCTCATTACATTAAAGGCTGGGGTGTGTGTGCTGGGGTGTTGCCTGTGTTGTGTGGGTGCCTTCCCCCACCCTTGCCCCCCCGGGCTTTGTTCGCATCCCTGTGTGCTTCTGTTGCCTGCAGTGTGTGCGCTGCTCTGCTGAGTTTGTGTGTAGGGGGGGACTGGTGCTGGACTGTCTGGGCTCTGTGCCGGGGCTGTGTGGAGTTGGCTCCTTTGTAGTGACTGTCATCCCATCCCATCTCCCTCCCGTCCCACCCGCACGGGTCCTGGCGGCTGGGGGACGGGGCCACATTGCACGGCTTCGTTTGCCCTTGGTCGGTCATGTTGTGCTGTTGCTGTGCTGGGCGGGGCTTCTCCGCCGTTCCCGACCATCCGTGTACTTGCATGGGTGTTTCCTGGGATGGGTGTTTGGCTGCTGGGTGTTTGTGGGCCCCTCCCCTTTCCTTCCCACGACCCCCTGCGGTGCTGTCCATGTAAATGTCTCCGTGCTCGGTGCCGCTGGGTGTTCGCTGGGTGTGCTCACCCACCCATCCACACCCATCTCCACCCATCGGCGCTGCTGCACCGTCCATGTAAAAAAGGCCTTACTCTCGTCAAGCATTGTTGGTACCTTTCCTTCTTCTCTTTTCCCTAATTCTGCTCCTGGCAACCCCCCTCTGCCTTCAGTGTTGCACCTTTCCTCATATTCATCTTCATTTGAGCTGATGATGATCCCTTCTTGCTTTCCTGCTGCCAGAGGAGCCTGGGGAACCCCAGCCACACTCTCTCCCTCCTTGTTATTCCTTCCCTGTTTATGTTCTAACTGTGTTAGCTGGCTGTAGGCTTCCCACCCTGTTCTCCTGTGAACCGTTTCCAGCTCCTGGTCGGATTATCCTGGCTTGTTCACTAGGGTTCCTCCATCCGGCTTGAGGGCATGGATTCCTCCTTCCATACCCCTATGATGATTTTGGCATTGCCCAGAGAGGGCTAGCTGTATTCGATCCTGCGGGGCTGCTGTCTGGACCTCCCATGGCCCCTGACACACTCCTTTGCAATTGCACCACTGAGACTGGGCCTGCTGAGACTGACTGCAGCTCCAGGGGCGCTATACAGCTGAGTCACCCACCTCACTGTGTTTTGCCGGATCTCTAGCCAGGGATCCCCACAACCAGCAAATTCAGAGAGGAGGAAGCCTAGAAGGAATGAAGCAGGGCAGGGGAAGGGAGCAGATCTTTGAAACCATTCCACATTCAGCATCTCCCTGTAGAAGGGACACTGAAAGTCTCATCTGTACACTGGAGCCAAGTGCCCTTCTGGCTGGAGGCAGCTGTTTGAATGGAATTGTTGTGACTATGGCAAAATGCCTGTAGGGGGCACTATACAGCTGAGCAACCCACCTCATTGTGTTTCTCCAAATCTCTGACCAGGGGTTCCCACAGCTGGCAAACCCCTTGGTATTCCACTGCCACCACCCGCGTGTCTCCCCACGGGCATTCACACCACTCAGGAAATGTGAACCCCCAAAAGGCATAGGCCTCACAGCTTCTCAAAAGCACTCCCCTTTCCTGGCACTCTGTTCCTGGGATTTCCTCCCCTGCATTGGAGGCAGATCCACAGAGTCACCCCACGGGAGGCTTCCCTTGGTTCCAAAGCTGTTGGCTTCTAGCCCAATAGGTAGTTTCCCCCCTCTTTAGTACCTTTGGCCTGGTTACCTGGCCTAAGGAGATGTATAATGCTCAGCCAATAATGCGCACACACACACCCAGTAGGGTAAAAAGAAAACTTAGACTTTACTAGTACATATAAAAAGGAATAAAAGCATATTTTGCACCCAGAACCAGAGGTGATAACCCTTGATAACCCTTGAGCAAAGCAAGTCCAGTTTGGGGAATGGTACCCTGTTTGGAGCATGCCTATCTAGTACAGTATCCGCAGTAGCAGGCTAGCAAGCAATTACTCATGCAGCGTTAGTCCTCCTGGTCTTATCTCCATAAGTGGCTGTCTTAGCCAGTGCCTGTCTAGGCAAGTGGCATTTTGCCACACTCCTCGAGTGCATCTGGCTCTGGTCCAGATGCTGGTGTGCCCAGCCCTGGCAGTGGGAAACCTCGGGGCAGAGGTTGGGAGAGGAAAGATATAGGCAGAGTTTGGTTTAACCAATTGACTGCAACCCTGTGCCACCCATGTGAACTGTTGGAGGGGTCTCTTCTGACAGCAGGGGCTGGGAAGGAGCCTTCCTATGAAGTGGGACCCATGTTCCTTGCATTTTACCCACTGGTGGCAATGGAGAAAATGCAGTGACACAGATCTGTCTATGAGCAGCACAAATGCTGATTCATGCCTGTTTCCCACCTACTCATGCACTGAGCACAGAAATTAGACCTTTGTGCCCCATTGGTCAGGTGGAACAAGAAACCCTAGAGCACTAACCACCAGTCCATAGATTCAAGAGCCTTCTATGCCCAGTAGTCCCAGACCTGCTGGCTGAGCAGAGGAAGAGAACAAATCGAGAGCTCTGACAAAGAAGCAGAAACTCTGTGAGGGGAACTAACAAGGAGAGGCCTCCTACCAAGTGACTCTACCTTGTGAATGTCCCTGGTGGATCACAGCCAGACACTAATTAGCAGAGTCTTCCCACAGGCACTCTCTGCTCCCAGGCACGAAGCTCAGCGTTGCCTCCCAAATCTCTCCCTTTCCCTGCTGTCGAGCAGGCAGAGCTCACTTGTTCCCAGACGTAATACTAACCAGTACCACTCTCTCAATTTCTAACACATGCCTGCTGTTATGACTGTTGGTGCTAAACACACAGGGAAGATGAGTGTTTCAGAGACACAGTGAACATGAGAGCCACCCACACGTGTTCGCTGACACCTAGTGCCATCCCTGCCACTACATGTTGGCTGAACGCAAGTGTGCCGTTACACCTAGAGAAGCATAACCATCAATTTTGGCCCATTTTACAGGCACATGACCATAAAAAAAAAAAGGCAGGAAGAAGAATACTACTGTGCTGTGCCTTCTGCTGAATCATATTGTACCATGGTACTGTGCCTTTAATCAAATTGTACTGTATCGCTATACTGTGCTGAGCTTTTCGAGGGGCATAGCTAGGATGGGCTGGACCCTGGTGTAGTAGATGAAATGGCCCCCTGCCAGGATCATCAGGGAAGAAGAGATACTGGGGAGGGGGTGGGGACAGAGTCACCAGGGCTTACAAAATGCATAGATAAAAACATAATAAAAACACACACATAAAATATCATTAAACATTAAAATACTAAAAATAAACTAAAAGGGCAGAACTCCCCCCTCCCCAACCCACCCCACCCGTCTCCCTCTCCAAAGGCCTGGCGGAACAGCCAGGACTTACACTGCCTTCGGAAAGAGAGGAATCTGGGGCCAGGCGGGCCTCCATTGGGAGGCAGGGATTGCCAAGCAGGTAGGAGGTGGGGTAAAGTGGGGGCTGCTTTAGGAGATGGGAGAGCAGGGCAAGGAGGAACTGGGCAGTTGCTGGGGTGGCAGCACAGGTAAGTCAGGAGGCCAGGGCATCAGGCAGTGAGGATTATCTGGTGTGCAGGCTTTGTGGAGTCTGCATTTTTCTCATTGGCTGCAATGGTGGAAATCCAGATTTTGTATTGCTTATGCTGTGCCTTTAGCAGGATTGTATGGTATATCATCATGCCATGCCTTTAATGGAATAGCATTGCATCCTGTAACACAACCAAAGATTATCGTGCTGTAATGCTGCAGATATTTCTACACATCCATTTACTCCACTCTCGTATTGCTAAGAGAGGGGGAAGGGTAGAAAATGAGATTCTGCATGAGGCACCAACAAACAAAAAGGGGGATGGGGTGGAAGTTTGAGCAAGCACGGGGGATGGAAGAGTGGTAGAAAAGGATTTCTGCAACATGTAGAGAGATTCACAAATCGGCTGGGGGGAGGAGTCTGAATGTGACAAACACAGGGCAGCAGGACAACCACAGAGAAGTAACACTTTCAGCTGTCTCCCCCTGCCCTTTTTGTCTGGGGAGGTCTTCCTTGTTGGTTCCCTTTAATTCCACTTGGCTCCCCTGTCCCAGAGTGCAATGCAGACAGATGGCCAGAATGCATTGCAAATGCATGTCAAACAACTGGACCATAATGCAATTCATCAAAACCAGGTGTGTTGCACCAAGGACTATCATCCAGAGATTAGCTTTGTGTGGGAGAAGACAAATGGGTGGCTGTTCAAACACACAAGCACTGAAATGTATACCCAGTTACACAAATTTGATGATGCCATCACTCACTACCACTACATGTTGGCCAAACACACGTGTGCCATTCCATGTGTAACGCCTTCAGTAACACAACCTTAGAACAATGCTTTCCCTTAACACTTCTCCTGAACTTTCCTCCGAGCTCTGGAATCCTGGCCTCAGATGCTGGCAAGCACGAGCCAAGCTAGCTCAGCTACTGATTTCAGCCTGCTGCTTGCATTTCCTACCCTGGAGGAGTAGGACCTGTGATAGATCCCACATTCCCCTTAAATGCACCCCAGGCACATTCTGTCCCTGGCTCCACGCGCAGCACTGCTGATGCCCCTCAATCCTAAACCTCAGCCCCCTGTTCTGGACCTCATGCAGGCATAATACCTCTCAGTCCTAACCTGCAGGAGCCTCAGCATTGCCTGCCTTGGATTCCAGGCACATATATGTAAATCTGTGTGAGAAAACCTACACAGCAGCTAAAAGTACTAAGGCTGCCTCTGTCCGTCTAGCCTTGTATATACACCACACACTCTACTGTCCGTTGCCCGCCTTCACCGTCAGTGAGGCGGCTCCAGCAGAAGTAAGAGTGGAAGTCCTTGTATACACCAGTCACCAATAGCCACCAGCATTTTGACCAGCATGTGTTCTCTTGACCTGCTTTCAGCAGGGTTAAATAGCACTTCCCAGGGACATTTCTGGTTCACTTGCTTCCCCACTTGAGCCCCTTAGCAGACCCAAGTAGGCAAGGCGGTAACAAATGGGCCAGCCAAAAGCAATTTCAGCCCTTTAAAAGGAACAACTGACTTTGTAACAGCAGCAGGAAAATGTGCAATTAGTACAACAGGGCAATGTCAACAAGCTCTTTACGCCTGTTGTTATGGCAACGCTGGGAAAAGCAGTGTCAGAGCTAGGAAATCAAGAGGGAATAAGTTTGTGGGAAAGGAAAACAACAACATGGATGGATGGAGATGCCCAGAGAGAACTACTCCACCAGGAGATATACCCAGTGCAGCAACATGTGCCAAACTAAGACCATTTTTACATGAGACACTTCCCTGCACGTCCGCCCAGTGGATATGTGTGGGAGCACCTGTGTAAAAGTGGCAGTGTGTGGGCGCGTGCTCCCATGACCCTCCCATCTCCACGCACCGAGCAACCAGAGAAAAGCCAGGTTGCTCCATGCGTGGAGATGGGTGGAGGGGGGGTGGGGGCGTCTGATGCCTCCCCCCACGCACAGCCCCCGCAGCGGCGCACACATGGAGCCCCACTGCGTTCCATGTAAAACAGCCTAAGGCAGACACTCTCCAGACACAGTCTCAGTAACTGTAACCTAAAAGGGGGGGAACTGCTAGGCATGTAAGCACAGTCCCAACCCAGGGAGGGGTGATGACAGCATAGAGACCAAGACAGCAAGGCCCTTTCTGCTCCAGTGTCTGGCATGCTTGTACAAGAGAAGAGTTCCTCAAATAAGCAAAGAGAAGCAAAAACCTTCTGGCAAAAATGGAATGCAGAGAAGTTGGTTTGGAGAGGGAAGAGAAGTAGAGATGGCCTCAGACTAGAACCGGGAAATGAATACCTATGGTGAATATTGGAGCCATAGATTGTGCCCGATTAAAAATGTATCTGATAAAATGGACAAGAACCACTATTTGGTCCCAACTTCATCAGAGATCCGTCTTGGCTATTTTGGGACATTTGATTTGTTATTCAGGTATCTGGTTATTCGTCTGTTTGGATGTTTGTTTATCTTGGTACTACTAGCACTATTCTGGACATGTGCAGGAGCCAAAATGAAATAACCAAATTGATCAACTACTAAGGAAGCGGACATGCAAATATCTATTTTGGTTGCAGACATTATTTGGACCATAGGGTAGTTATCCAAAAATGTCAATAATAGCCTTGAATGCAAAATCCTCAATTTGTTTCAGCACTGCCTCCAGCTATGGAGCAGCCTGCCACTGGAGATTAATCCCCCAGCCCAGGGTGAAGGCCTGTACCTTTTGCAGGCAAAGCTGTGGGCTCAGACTCCCCTACATTCCATAGCACTTACTGGGTAAACTCAGGGCCCAGGCTACCCATGTTTACAAGGTGTGTCTTGTGTGGCTGACAAGGTAGTTATCTCCTTAGCATAAAGGCTGTTTGAACCAGGCCCTTGAGGATCACTCCCCGTCAATCGCCCTACTGTGTGGAAAAGTGTATGTTGGGAGAAGTCCAGTCTGAAGGGAGAGATGTCGTGGGAGCTGGTAAAAAATGTCAATGATTCCCGAGGAGTTGTGAGGAGGAGGATGGACCTGGGAGAAGAGTATCTGCCCCTCAGAGCTAGTGTGGCCTCCTCTGTCACTGAAACCTGTTAAAGAGCAGATGGGCAGCAATCTGAGCCAGGTTAGTGCCTTGGAGAGATAGGGCAGATTGTGGCAGTAAGAGGCTGGGAGTGACCGTTGCATTAGAGTTCTGCTTGGCACGTATGGAAAGAATCTCATAGAGATCCCAGGCCCAACTCATCATGCTGTCACTGCTCCAGCATCCACTAGCACAAGTGTCATACGTTCTCATCAAACGCCGCCCAGTGCTTCGGGTCCATGAAGGGATGAGAGTTGGTGTGCTGTGCTATGGCGCTAGACTAGGGAGGCCAGAGGAGGATCATTCAGTGTCTCTCTCTCACAACAGGGAGGGCCTACATGGCAGTTTTAGATACAGGTGAACTGGGTTAGCAGGCAGGGCCTGCCTATCCCATAGCAAACTATGGAGATGTCTTTGACCCCCTAGTGGAGTTTTGGAGTGGCTGGGATGGATGGATGGATGCTCTTTTATGACACAGACTGTTGCGTGTATGTTGGCACAGCACATAGCTCAGTCAAGGCCCAACTCAGCTGCTCTCCAGCCACTACTCTGATAGGAATGGGAAACAATAATAGGAACAAGACAGAGGGTGTTTTTAGACGTGATGGTACCACAGATGGCCACACTTTCAGCCACGTGGCCACCTATGGTACCATCACATCTGATCCCGCCCACCAGATGTTTCAGTGGGCGGGATGAGTGGTTTCCCCAGACCGTGGCAAGGGAAGCCATCCCTGGACCGGTCCTGATCCAGTCCAGTCCTGGAACAGAGCTTTTCCGGGTGGGCGCAGCAGCCTCACAGGCTGCTGCGCCCACCCAGCAGGAAGGTGGACGGACCGCAGTCAGCAGTGCAGGGGGTGGGGCCATGTGGACCATGTTTGCACATCGCCCCACCCTCTCCCCAGCCTGGGCTGCTGGCACATCTGTTCAACAGCCAAGCCAGATCCTGCCCGGGGTGAGGGTGCTCATTCCGGGCAGGATCAAAGCATGGTGGCACCATGCGGCGTCACATGTAAAAACACCCACAGGAGGCCTTTGCCCTGCCTTAAGGATGGAAGTGATTGAAAGAGATGAAGGGAGAGAGAGACCACTGGGTTCCCAAAGAGACCTGGGAACTAGCATATTACTGTCTGCAATAGCATATTTGCAGGTGGTGCATGCAGGTGTTGGCATGTCCAAGACAAGAAGAGGAGCTCCAGTTCCCCAAGTCCCCTCAAATGTGGAACTCTAGCAGAGGTGGACAAATGGCAGTTTGGGAGTCACATGTGGCTCTCAGACATCTGTACCGTGGCTGTTGCCAGAAGTGGCTGCCTAGGCATGTTCATGCGGTGCTCTCAGGTACAAGAGAAACCAAGCTGCCATTTCTGCCACAAGAGTCTCTTGGGTTCATGGATAGGAGCAGGGGAAACATGCCCTGTGCTGCTACTGCTGTTGCCCAAACCCGACAGACCACCTGGAAGCCAGAGTTTGATGTGGGGAGAATGAACGTAGGGAGTTGGAGGAATCTGCGCTGCCCCATCCTTGAAATTAGGGGAAGTCACAATTGATGTAATGTGTCTTGTGGCTCTTGGTGATATGAAAATTTTGGTATGCAGCTCTTGAGCTTGGGAACTTTACCCACTCCCAAACTATAGCATGCTAGTAGTAAACTATGTTCCAGTCCTCCAGGCATGAGTGTGTGTGTATATATATGTCTGTGAGTGTGAGCAAGTTCTTGTATCAGCATGTGAAAGTCTTTGTGTATGATTTAATGCATGCATGCCCATGTATGATGTCTGTGCATGAGTGTTCGCACATGCATGCATGTGTGAATGCTCCCATGAGGTGACTGACTGTCAAGAGGGTTATGAGTTACAAATATGACTTGAGTACATGGGGTCTCAGCATTAACGTGTTTGTGTTGTAAAGTTATTTGATGGAACCTGGTGTGTGTTTGGTGTCTAAAGGATTCAGGTAATGTGGAATCAACTATGTTATATTCATTATTGACTTATAAGTTGGAAATAAAGTGATGGTAAAAACTTGTAAAATTGTATGAGAAGATAATTCAAGTTAACTTACTCTTAGATTAATCTATCTGTTGAAATGCACATTAAAGGTCACCAAGGACCATACCTACCTAATGAAGCCTAGCTCTCTATGTGCTTCCTGATGAGTGAGCAAGATTAGCTAATGCCAATACCCCTGCAGTGGAAATTTACCAGAGGCTGAAACAAAAGAAGGGCCTCATTTAAAGGGGCTTGGGGAGCACCTGCAGAGGGGGAGAATTTCTGAAGAAGCAACATTTTTCTAGAACTAGACCTGAACTTAGGTAAGAACTTAGACCACATTCACACCTTCAGCACCAGGTCGGTCCATGCATATTTTGGTTCTGGGACAGAATCCAGAAGCCAAAATATGCATGGGATTTGGCCAGTGCGAAAGCACCCCCACCCCCCATGCAGCTTTGCCAGCAAACGCCCAGAAGAGTGCAGAGCAGAGCTCTGTACTTTTCTGAGTAATTGCCAGCAAAGCTGTGCAGGGGCTTTCACACCAGCGAAACCCCGCACATGTTTTGTCTTCCAGATTCTGTTCCAGAGTCAAAATATGCATGGACTGGCCCGGAGCTGAAGGTGTGAATGTGGTCTTAGATAGATAGGGAAGCTTCTAAGTTGACTTAGCATTGCGCACTGTTTTGATGATATTGTATTGTGCACTTTCTGTATTTACTCTGAACCAATATTATCTGTCTTAGGTGGCTGTGAGTAGAGTAACTGAATCATGGCTGGCCTAGTGGTGCTTGGAGGTATTGCCAGAGAGAGGGGAACCCCAAAATCCCGGTCACACTGACTCTTTAAAGTCACTTTATTTTAAGTTAAGAACCACAGTTGTGATAGAGGTTACCCTGTGCAGAAGCCATGCTGCCAGCCATAAGGCCTTCTTCCTTCACAGCCATTTTAAGATGAAGTTGTTTATTATTATTATTATTTTATTTTATTTTATTAGCAAGCATTTATATAGCACCAGTAATGTACCTGGTGCTTTACAAAGTAATGTAAGTCCCTGCCTTAGGGCTTACAATCTGAGAGACAGGGTGGGAGGGGGGAGATGAAGGAAGGGGAACAGAGGGAGAGACATTCATGAAGATGCGAGGTCTCAGATGCACATGCTTGACTTGGTTACATCGAGAATGATGGCTGGCTGGTCCGTTTGGTGAGGATATGAGTACACAGACCTCAGGTAACAGATTGTACTGGATGGAGGGTATCAGCAGGAGTTAGGTGAGGGGAGCAAGAAGTCGGAGAGGGCAGAGCGGAAGAGGTAGGTCTTGAGGAGGGATTTGAAGGTACGAAGGGAGGGGGTGAGGCAGATGTGGGCAGGGATGGAGTTTCAGGCATGGAGGGCAGCTAGGGAGAAGGGATGAAGGTGGTTAGGGGAGCAGGGGAGGCGTGGGAGGGCAAGAGAGGGGACAGAGGAGGAGCAGAGTTCATGGACTGGAGTACGGAGGGAAATTCACTGAGAGAGGTAGGGGGGAGCAAGGTTGTGAAGAGCTTTATAGGAGCTTTATAGAAGTAGCAATGTAGAGATGGGTACAGTCCCTGGAGTAGAACACTAGGATTTGGGGAAGATGTCTACATTGGAAAAATATATATATATTTATATATTTGGTCTTCATCTGCACTATATTTTTTTGCAGACTGCTCAGCAAATTTTGTGTAACATTCTTAGGAGAGGAACAATGAATACTACCAATGGAGAAGTATTATTTTGAGGCCAATCTGGCACCCTGGTGTAAGCTGGGAAGACTCGTGCTATGTATGGAATGTAAATTTTAAAGGCGGGCATCAGCGGTTCCTAAGTTTTTTGCCAGCCCTACCCTGTTTTGAGATAGAAATGTAATCTTGTGACCCACTACAGCATTAAAGACATGCCAAGTGTATCAGCCATCAGTCAGGATCAGGCCACCATGCTGGGGGTTCTGACCCACAGCTTGAGAATCCCTGGTTGTAGATCTACATTAATATTGTCTTTTTGTTAGTCATTCATTTTGAATGGCTTCTATACCTAAAAAGAAAAGGGTAGCTCATGGTCAACTTCAGAAATAGGAAAATGAAGTTCCTGGAAAACAAAGGATTCACACTAATTGGCTACAATAGGATATGTTCGGAGGATGGGTTTCTTACTCCACTGCTTCATGCCCTGGGAGAGGCCTATGAAACCAGCTTAATGGCTGGGCACAGCACACTGAGAAAGTGTTTGGATGGAGAGGTCCATGAATAACAGGTCTCAAATCCAAGTCTGCGTAAGTGGCTACAGGAGGCTGTACATCCAAGCATTTGAGCCTGTGCTTCAAATAAGAAGCATTTTGGTCAGGGGGTTGGGGATGTTTCTTATATAATATGGGGATTTTTGTTTAAAACAAGAGAGATTTTTCTTCTCATGCTGAGGTGGAAAAAACAAAGCTGGCAACACTGCAGCATGGAGCCGGCTTTAGAAGCTTTGCTAATGGAAGGATATTGACTGGTGCCTATGTGAAAGCTATGCCTGGATTGATTTCCACAAGACACTAACAGAACAATTCTCTGCCATTAAAGTCAATGGGAGGACTAGCTCTCAACTCTCATTGACTTTAATGGCAGGGGATTGTCTTGCCCATAGCACTCCAAAATCACAGGTAACATAATGAGAGTCACAAAGGGGAGGGGGAGACTCCCTAGACTGTCAGTGTGCTCACATGGTTGTAGCCTGCGATGCTAGGTTTAAAAATACCATTAAAGTAATATTCCTTTTTCTGATCTAAAAGATCCGTGTGTGTGTGTGTGTGTGTGTGTTAGCGAATATGCCTCTGTACGCTCAGGCGGCAGAAACTGGGAACTGTTTTATCCTGGCTTGCAAGCCTGGCTGTTTAAAGAAAAGGATAGAGGTCTCATTCTCCCCAGAGGGATGAGACTTGCAGTCTAAGTAAATATTCTGGGTGGTGGCAGCGGAAAAGATACCAGAGAATAAGTGGGTAACAGGGTGCCGGGAGGCTGGGGTGAACCCCAGTGGGCTCCATTACGCCACACAGCCTCCATTCATGGAGGGGTCCCGGAGCATGGGAGTCTGCCATATGGTCAAATGTGCATTAATGTACACCCACGTGTCCATGTCCCATCAATTAGATTGCATGCATCTTCTGCATGTACAGATGCACCAGCACCACAGAATCATGAGCAGAAAAGCCTAGAACATTCCAAGGAGCAACCACTTCTGACCCATCTCTCTGTTATTTCTCTCACCGTGCATGTAACATCTGTCTTAAAAGCATACCATGCCATTTTCAAACATGCATTCCCCCAGTTCCTCCTGGTTGACAGTACTTGCTTTTTCCCAGCCATTGCATTGTTCATAATGACTTGCAGAGGACTACCATCACTGTGGCCATGGCTCAGTCCGACAGCCAAGCAACAACCAGCACCGCTACCCACCATGCAATTGCAGTCACCCTCTGCCTACCAATCTGCCCGCCAACTCTGCATTCCCTAGACTGAGGAAGAGATGAAAGCTTCATCATCACTCTGTGGAGAAAGCAGAAGGTCTAATATGCCCTGATGAAGTGCTGCAGGAGTGAGGTGTTACAAGAAATCTTGGTCCAAATGGCACAGCAGGGCTACACCAGGACTTGACCCAGGCCAAGGACTTGAGGTGTTGGTACAAGGAGGTCGAGGGGACAACAAGTTTGACTCTGGCCACAGGAGACAAGCATCGCCCTATCACGAACTCCATGAGCAGTTCCTCTGTGTCAATGGAGCCATAGTTGCACCTTGCTGGACAGGCACTGACCAGGACAGCCCCTCACCTTGACAGAGGCACCCTGCCTGAAAAGGACATGTCCAAGATTATAAGGACCCACATTCCAGGAATTCCTCTGGGATATTCTTCACCCAGCAGGAAACAGGAATCTGATTGGCCTGGACAGGTCAGCTGGAAGTTTCACCTGTGCCAGGTGACCTTGCTGAATGAATCAGAGGGAGGGGAAGGGGACTTTAAAAACCTCAGACCCTCTCCATTTTCTCTCTCTCTTCTCTGGGACTCTGAGGGAGCGTGTGATGTGACTAAACTCTGCAATGCTGGCCTTAGCCAGATCAAGACTTTGGACCCCATAGAGAAACCATCACCTATGGTGAATCAGACCAGGACTAACTAACTCTGTGTGAGTAATTGCTTGCTTGCCTGCCTGCTACTCAGAGATACTGTACCAGATAGGCACATTCCAAATGGGGTACCATTCCCCAAACCGGACTTGCTTTGCTCAAAGGGTTATCAACCTCTGGATCTGTGCTTTTATTCCTTTTTTATATGTACTAGTAAAGTCTAAGCTTTCTTTTACCCTACTCTGTGTGTATGTGCATTATTGGTTGAACATTAAATGCCTCCTTTGGGCCGGGTGGCCAAGCCTCGCTACTAAGGCAAGGAGAGAGGGGAAAACTCCCTATTTGGCTAGAAGTCAGCAGCATTGGAACCAAGAGAAGCTTTCCTAGGGTGACTCTGGGGTTTGGCCTCCAATGCAGGGAGGAAACCCTGGGAAAAGAGTGCTGGGAACAAGGAGTGATTTTGGGAAGCTGTGGGGTTTATACTTCGTGGGGTTCGAATGTCCTGAGTGGTGTGAATGCCCTCTGAATTACATTCAGGTGGTGGCAGCGGAATACCAAGGGTTTTTGGGGGCTTTGCCAGCTGTGGGAACCCCTGGTCTGAGATTTGGAGAAACACAGTAAGGTGGGTGGCTCAGCTACATAGCGCCCCCTACTGGCGTTTCGCCACAGCATGGCCAGGGAGCATAGGCAGCTGGTGTGGCAGAATGCCACAGAACACAAGGCCTTTGCTGCCAAGGCCCAACTGGACCGCTGGCAGAAGGACAGGCACTGTGCCCACCTCTGAAAGCAGTTTGAGCAGTCAGACAGCATGATTGAGAAAGCAAGTTAGGAGATGAGTGAGATGTGGGCAAAGACACAAAGCAGCCTGTCCCAGTCCATCTAGCTCCAGAGCTCCCTGCTCAAGCATGTGGCTGCCATGACCATGAGTATTGTTGCTCAGGGGCAGGTGCCATTTCCTCACCCCTATTGGCCATTCACACCAACCTATGTGGAACCCAACTGCCTGCATTCAACCCCCCTACCCCTCAGAAAAGCACCAGAGCCCTCTCTGCACTGCACTCACACCAGGGAGCAGTTCCTAGGCCAGGAAAAATTTCTTCCCCACCAATCATTCATCTCCTGCAAACGCTCCTCCAGAGCTGAATCCACAGGATGATAGGGAAAATGTCCCCCTGCCTGTCCTGCCACTCAAGTGAGCACGCCAGGCTGACCCAAAAAAGCAGGCACAAAAAGGAACAGTCTAATATTTAAACAGTTTGATATGTATAGTTCTATATTTAAAGCTCTTTAATAAACTTTAATAACATTTTATTAAGTTTAATATAATTTAATAAAGTTCTTTAATTTTTCATAATCCATGCTTACCATGCTTCTTCTGGGAAACGAGGGAAGTTTGGGGGAGAGGGGGCCATGGAGAAAGGTGGTATGGCATAGCTATATGCCACTCTGAGGGCTGGGAGTCTGAAAGGAATGGAAGAGAAGGGGTGGCAAGGCTGCAGGGAAGGTAGAGGGGTTCAGTGAAGGGAAGGAGGGGGGCCTTGGAGAATGGTGGCATGGCATAGTGATAAGCCACTTTGGGGACTGGGGGTTGGAAGGGAAGGGGAGGCGCACCAAAAACAGGTGGTGCCCATGCACTTACTCTTGAGGGCCATAGTAGCCCACTGGGGAAAAGCAAGGGTGCAAAGGGAACTACCATGGTAATTCACAGGCAAAGGCCAAGTGCTGGCCATTCACAGAGTAGTTAGCTGTTAACAGTTAACACTAAACAGCTAA
>QEPC01009299.1:1354181-1367566 GCA_003113815.1 Sphenodon punctatus
TAATGAATACATTAAACAGCACTGGTCCCAATACAGATCCCTGAGGCACACCACTTTTTACATCTCTCCATTGTGAAAACTGACCATTTAGTCCTACTCTTTGCTTCCTATCCTTTAACCAGTTACTGATCCATAGTAAGACACTACCTCCTATCCCATGACTTTTTAATTTTTCTCAAGAGTATTTTATGTGGGACCTTATCAAATGCTTTCTGGAAATCCAGGTACACTATATCTACTGGGTCTCCCTTGTCCACATGCTTATTTACACCCTTAAAGAATCCCAACAGGTTAGTGAGGCATGACTTACCTTTGGTAAATCCATGTTGACTCCTCCCCATTAAGCCATGTTTGTCAACATGCCCAGTGATTCTGTTCTTAATTATAGTTTTCACCATTTTGCCTGGCACAGACGTCAAGCATATTGGTCTGTAGTTTCCAGGATCACCTCTGAATCTCTTTTTAAATATTGGAGTTACATTTGCCACCCTCCAGTCCTCAAGTACAGTGGCAGATTTTAGCGATTGGTTACAAATTACTAACAGTAGGTCTGCAATTTCATATTTGAATTCCTTCAGAACGCTGGGGTGAATACCATCTTGTCCTGTTGATTTGTTAGTATTTAGTTTTTCAATTTGCTCTAGAACTGCCTCCAGAGTCACGTTGTTTTGTGACAGCTCTTCCAATTCATCACCTACAAAGTAAGGTTCCAGCGTGGGTAACTCCCCAACATCCTCTGCAGTGGAGACCGAAGCTAAGAACTCATTCAGCTTCTCCGCAATGTCCTTTTCCTCCCTAACCATCCCTTTCGCCACCTGGTAATTTTGATTTGCAATCAAAAAATCTGCATAATTTGCGCACACTAGTTGATTTACTTATTTATTCGCATTTTTAGCCTGCCCTTTCCTTGAGACTCAGGGTGGACTACAATACATTAAAAATATGTTTTAAAATAATCAGATAAAACCAAACAAAACCCTCTAATCCTTAATATATTTAAAATATAAAAATAAAACCAAGTAAAATTTTCTAACCCTCGGTTCTTCAACCCTACCCCTACCAACCAAATGCCAGACCAAACAGAAAGGTCTTACATTGCCTCTGGAAGATGAGCAGCCTTGGGCTTAGACAAACCTCCAAGGGAAAGGAGTTCCATAATTGTGAGCTAGCTACCAAGAATGCCTCTGTGCATGCCCTATCTGTGCAGATAGGCAAATAGTACATGCAAGAGATCCTCCTGACCTCCGAGGCCTTGGTGAGACACAAGGAAAGAGGTGGTCTTTCAGGTATTTGGGGCCCAGTTCATTTAGGGCTTTATTGCATGAAATCTGCATTTTCTGTTCACAGAGTTTGGTTTTTCTGGCTGCACAGTTTGGAAAGAAAAATTGTAGAATACACAGGACTAGGGATGTGCAAACGCGGTTTGGATGTTTGGAGTTTGGACCGAACTCGGTCTGTTCAGACGTCCAAACCGAACGTCTGAACCGAACTAGAACACGACCAAACAATTTGGTTATATTCGGGTGAGTTCGGATGAGTTCGGGGCAGGAAAAAACATGACTGAAAGGCCCATTCGGGCGGGAAAAACATGACTGGAAGGGGGAGGCAGCTGAGGAGCAGACTTTCTGGCACCAGGGGTGGTATCAGGGCCAAACGATACCGATACTGAAAAAAATCGATATCAATATCGGTACCAATAGCGCTATTTCAAATGTTCGGCAACATTCAGCTGACCCGAACTCCGCCGAACTGAACAACCAACCCCTAACTCAGTTTTCGAACCAAACGACTGAACGACCGCACACCTGAACCGCATTCTGTTCGCACATCCCTACACAAGACTCTTTGTAAACCTTACAGACGCCCAAGGAGATCTTTTTTAAAAACGTGTTCCAGATGCTGCCACTGGTCTAGGCAGTAACTGGGAAATGCTGAAAATGTCTATGTATCACTTGTGAAATGTGTTACCTTTGGTAGCTGCATTTTGCGTTCATGCAGCTTTTGAGTTCAAATCCCTTTGAGCATTTGTCAATGAGTGTAAATTCAAGCAGGGGCATAGATAAAATAGATGTAGCAGGTGCAGCTGCACTGGGGCCCACATGCATGTAGAATGCATATGGACATGAGTGAATTGCCCCAGCAGAAGGACCATGCCATCTTCTGCACCAGGGCCCATTCCCACCTGATCTATGCCCCTGAGCTGGTTCCCATTTCACCTCCCTTGGGACAAACCATGACAAGCTCCTTCATTTGGAGTAAGACTATACTCATTGATTCAGTGGGAACGTTGCTGAACAAGGTGAACATCTTCTGACAGAGGAAGAGTTGAGCTGACCAACTCTTTGGAAGAGTCTAAATCGCCTTTGAACAAAGGTTGGCAGGTCAAAGAACACAAGAAGGTGGGGCAGTCTACAAGACCTGGATATTTGTGACTGGCAAGATACAGACCCTGGAATACCTTCTGGTCTGGTAGCTCTGTATTGCAGAGGACCTTTCCAGAACCACAGATCAAGCTGTATCATGTGCCCAGCACTGGGAAGATATATGAACATGGTGGCGGGATGCAAAGAGGGAGAGAGTGTGATTGCTTGCAGAGTAAAGTGCTGCTCAGTGTACAGTCAGATCCTCAGTGAGCTGACTCTTCTTTGATTTGTAGATGTGCTAATAAAGTGATTTGATGCCTCTGCCTTGGCTGCCAATGTTGAGCACAATTACTCCACATATTTGCCACAAAGAAGCCTTGGCTAAAATGGTCACAAAAGTCAATGCCTCCCCTCCCCTCCCACTGCTTTTGAACCTTTCAGTACTCCTCCTGCTCAGTTACAATCCAATCACCCTCTTTGACCAATTCAGCCCCTCTCCTGTGACTCTGCAGTAACTTTTCAGTGGCAAAGTGAATGGCATTTTCAGGAGCATTGAATCACTTCCTCACTGAACACTCAGATATCTGCCCTTCTTATTCTCCATGAAAACCATGGTCCCTTTTGAATGGGTTTTGCACTGGTCAGTTTGCTGCCAGAAGTCACAAATGGGGCTATAGGAGCAGTCCTAACTGCCAATATGATCAGTGCAAAGCACAACCCACATCGTGGCTGCCTCCTAACCAGGAGAGAGTGGATCCGGCGTGTGATAAATTCCATATGTGGGATTGTCATTGCTTGACTTGACCAGTTAAGAACACACCAGACAGATAGATTAGATCGAAATTAGGATTAGATGGTTTGTGAGTGCAGTAACTACATGTTTATACATAAACTTGCCACTTACAATGGTATCATTCTTGACATTCACTAATTAAAAACGGCAGAGAACTTTTTACAACCAATCTAATCCATATATATGAGCCAGGCATGGCTAAAACACAGCCCACTTGCCAAGGCTCAAGACTGGTACTGAGGACAGGTGGGCAAGGCAGTGCTTGCTCTGTACTTTGGTCCCTCTGAAATTGGCATCTGCATTTCAGAACAAAGGGGATATTCCGGTGAGTAATAAGGAGCTTTGATCAGCTGACATCACTATAGGACACACCTGTTAGGAAACATCTGTGGAGTGGCAAAACAGCATCCTCCCAGCCCAGCTGCCTGGCATATTAGTAGGGACCAGAGCAATCTTACATGTATCACTCACAGAAATTGGCTGGACCCAAGATGACATTTGGCCTGGGATTAAGAGGGTTCTCTGGGGTAGGAGTGATCCTGTCTCTCAAAACAATAATAATATTAATTAATAATAAATAATTCATAATTCATAATACATTCTCCCTCAATATGCAGCATTGTGACTGTGTCAGCGGCAGGCTGCATAAGGGAGCCTGTCTGACATCAAATGGATTTAATCTGTCTAGCTAATGTGCCCATCAAGGGGGCATCTGTAGACACTCGACCTGCCTATGTACCATCAGGATGTGAGCCTTAATTAGTTTTTCTTCCCTCCATTTCCCCTTTCTTTCTTCTCTTCATTCTTCCTGCCTGTCTGCTCTGAGTTATTCTAAGGGCTGTTGCTCAGGAAAGTGCTATTGCAGAGGGGTAGATCACATCACCCTCTCTTACACACACACACACACACACACAGCTTGGCAAGCTTCATGGTAAGTTTAGTGTCTGGCAGAGGATGATTCCAGAGCCCATCTGGCCCTCCAGCTGAAGGGTCCAGCCCAGAGTTCCCACTAGTCTTACGACACTAACTCCATTGCTCAGTACCTGCAGCTGTCATGACTATGGAGGGAGAGGTTGTCCCTGAGAGGCCCAGATCACTGAGGATCAGGATAATGGCCTTAAATAAGATTTTGAGAGTGGACAGGGAGTTATTGATTGAGACAAGGTGACAAATGTATGGATTGCTGTAAAATGCACATCTGGATACTAATGCTACTTAGATACTACACAGCAACACCAATGAACCCAGAAGGATGCCCCAGGCTCCCTACAAGTTTATCTTCTTTCTCCCTCAGTATGCAGCATTGTGACTGTAACAGGGACAGGCTACATAGGGGAGCCTGGTCCTTTAAGGAGAGTTGGTGCTGACCTGAGAGACATACACGATTAGGCAGCACAGGATCACGCCCTAATGCACCTCAGATAAGCTAGCCCTCTGAGCCTGGTGATTAAGTGGCTGAGTGGTTGGCTGAGGCCAGTGGGGTCTGGGTGTGGCCAAGCCAGACTAAAGCCTCAAAGACAGAACTAGACACTGCCAGGGAGAAAGTCACCTTGTTACAGTGACATCCCACTTATTTGCCTGTGTTAGTCTCTCTCCACATCCCCTTCTTATGAGACCCAGAGACTGGGAGACCAGTCTGGCAGGAATATGGGTCTAGAGATGGCCATTGGATATGGTTCATGAGGTGAGAGGCAGATGAGTATTTGGCAAAACATATTTCCTTCACCTGCCATCCTCAGTCACAGAAGAATTTGGGTTCACTGAATGGGAGAAGAGCAGGTCTACCACTTGGATACTCAACCCAGGAGGTCAGAGGACATGAAGGGAAAAAAGTAGCCCCTTGGTTGATGATTTGGATTTAGCTAGTTCAGACCTGTCCAGGCTGGAAGGGCCACAGAAGAGTGCCCCCTGGAGGTAGTTGGTCACCACTCTCTATTCGGTAGGCAGAAGATGCTTTCATACTAAAGCAAAGGTTCTGACAGGAGAGCAAAGGGAGAAGCAAGGGCTGATGATTCCCCTCCAGACAGCACCTCAACCTCCAACCTCTTCCTCATCAACCCCAAAGCAAAGCCAGGTGCAACAACAAAGATGCTGAAAGGGCTGAACATTGGGAATTAGATAGATAAACTAGTGCTGAGCTGGGTCCCTGCAGGACAGCGCTGCCATTTTGCCCACCACACTCTGAAGAGTAACATGGAAGCTATCTGGGAATGATGCTGATGAAGACACATTATTCAAAGTAGCTGGGCCACTTCCATTTTCCTGTTTGTATGAACAAAGGGCTAAACCGTTATTCAGGAGCAGGAAGAGAAATATGGGTTTCTGAAAAATCAGGAGTACATACTCCCTTTTGGTTTGTATTTCAAAGTAACTGTTTGTGTGAACACTTATCAGTGTGAGGGTGGCAACCACAGTTTTCAGATGGACAGGCTGCCCTGGTGATAGCCGCACCAGCCTGTTTCACCCCCAGGTGGTCTGTCCATCTAAAGGCAGCCTGCCAGATGTTGAAGAAGAGCAGGCATAGCATGTGTGGTGAAACACCAGCAGGAGGTGCTATACAGCTGAGCAACCCACCTCGCTATATTTCTCCAAATCTCTGACCAGGGGTCCCCACAGCTGGCAAACCCCTGAAAACCCTTGGTATTCTGCTGCCACCACCCGAGTGTATCCCAGCGGGCATTCACACCACTCAGGAAATGTGAACTTCAAAAGGCATAGGCCTCACAGCTTCCCAAAAGCACTCCCCCTTCCTGGCACTCTTTTTCCCAGGATTTCCTCCCCTGCGTTGGAGGCCGATCCCCAGAGTCACCCACAGGAGGCTTCCCTTGGTTCCAAAGCTGCTGGCTTCTCTCACTCACTCACACACACACACACACACACACACACACACACACAGTGGGGTAAAATCAAAGCTTAGAATTTACTAGTACATATAAAAAGGAATAAAAGTAAAGTTCACACTGAAAACCAAGAGGTGATAATCCTTGAGCAATGAGAGTCAGTCCTATCGGGCCTGATAGTCCTTTTAGAACGCATCTTCCTACAACTGTAGCTGATGTAGCAAGCAAGTACTCATGCTGGTTCTGATCAGGTCTCCATAGGTGATGGTTTTCCTATGGGATCCAAGTTCTTGTCCTGGACAAGTCAGAGTTACAGTTCCTGCCAAGCCATGCAGTCCATGAGTGCCTCCAGGCAGGGAGGTCACCAGTCTAGCAGCGTCTGCTAGAGATCTCAGTGAGAGAGTGAGTGAGAGAGCCAAAAGCCCCCAGCTCAGTCCTTTTAAAAGTTCCCTTCCCCCCCTGTGATTCATTCAGGTCAGTCACCTGGCCAAAGGTAGATTCTCCCCTGACCAGTCCAAGCCAATCAGCTTAGGAATTTCAGGAATGTGGGGTCCTTCCCATGTGCTGGATTAGAGGCCTAGCGCTCATTTAGGCCTGCCTTGGGTTCGGGCAGCGTGTCTTTGTCAGTGCCAGTGGCTGTCTTTGCCCATGCCCGTGCATGCCTTTGCCACAGCATGCTCCAGGGCAACCCCGCCAGCAGCACTGAAGCAGTCCAGCCAAACCCAGGGCGCCAGCCCAAAGTGGAGCAGTTGTCTGTCTGATGCACAGACCCATGCTGCTGCTCCACTTCCAGCCAGTCGTTGCCCTGGGCAACATTAAAGAGCTGTGAGCACAAGCCTAGACCATTGAGCAATCACCTGCAACTCTATGGTGTGTGGAGGGGGGTACCGTGCGGGCAGGATGAGGAACCTGCCGGGTCCATCTGAACCCAACCCAGACAGGGCTGGATGCAGGTGGATGCGGGGGTGCACTCCTGGAGCAGCTCAGAGGCAGGTTGCCTCCATGTCTGTCTGAAAACACCTTATGTCTCAAGGTGGAAATTGCCGCAGTACTACTTCGATTTACACTGTTCTTCTGAATGCTACCAAAGTGGGTTAGTTACTTCTGATTAATTAAATCAAAATAATTGCTGCAGTTTCCACTGTTCATCTGAATGCTACCAAAGTGGAGTAGTTATTACAGTTTCATCAGTACTACAGTAAAGTAGTCACTTCAGTTTCATCAGAAAGTGGCCTGAATCTGGCTTCCTTCTTCCACTATAATCTTGCTATGGCTATACCTGCACCTCTGGCAGACCTTCTCCCTGCACATCTCATGAATCTATCTAGCTGCCCACTTGTTCTCTCTGTAAAAAAGCTGTTTTATAACATCCAGCATCAATGTTCCCTCTGTCTAGCTTCAAGGCCACTTCTCCTTGTCCTTCCATCTTCCCAGACTGTGACTAATTCACCCTCTTTTCTTTATATTGTTACCTTGAAGGTATTTATAGACTGTGATCATGTCCCCCGCCCCCTCTTCCTGACTCTTCTCTTTTCCCAAACTGTATAAATTTAGCTCTCTCAGTCTTTCTGAGTGCATCTTATTGTTCCCCAGCTGTACTGAATCTGTACCACTTCCGAGATGACTCCTTTGATTTCTACAGGGGAAACCTTTGCCAGTCACAGGTGTGTACGATTCTCTCATTCAACAGAGCTTCAGTGTGGACTCCAGAGACCCCTGGAGAATAGCAGAGCCTTCAAACAGTCAGCAGAGATGAGACCTGGTCTCCTGAGAGAGAGCCGCAAACAGCACGGCAACAGCAGCTTTTGATACAACGTTACCAGAGCGTGGCTCTGTATCTCTTTTTGCCAATCCGTCAGATGAAACCTGTCTCCCTCTTGCTGCCACCTGGGCCTCTTGGGGTGGGGGCAAAGGGAGGTGCTTTCATCCTGCTTTCAATTCAAAAAATAAAAAAAGAGGAGAAGGGAGAAGCCAGAGAAATATCAGAGAGAGAGATAAGGGAAAGAATCTGCTCCTAGCTCCTCCAAACCACAAGCCCACTCAGAGCTGGAGGAGGAGGCAATCAAAGGGCGCACACCTGACAAAGAAACCAGTGCTGAAGCACAAAAGCAGAGCCATTGAATGCAGACAATAGGAAACAGGATGGGCATGCTGGCTGCAAAGCTGCAGGTGGTGCTGAGAGATAGGGGAACCTAGTGGGTACCTTTTCAGATGCTTTAGTGGGAGCCTGCTGAGCCCAGAACTGTGACATGGGCCCAGCAGGCTGTCAGCAGCAGAAAACAGAGCAGCACTCTAACAGGATGGGGCCTATGGAGCCACGTGCCTTTGCTTGGCCACTGACCGGGCCACAGAGGATTTTTGACCTTTCAGCCATGCAAAATATTGTGAGGAGTGGCTTTCTCTCACTGAAGGTAAGGCAACTTGTTGTTTAATGGATAGGGTTGCCACCTTTCTCTTGTTAGCAACCAAGAGGGGGTCAAGTCATAATGCTCTGCTTTCCTTTTTAAATGGTTTTGAATGGATTTTACAGTTGCTGTATTTTATGCTTGTGAAGTGTTTCAAGCATCATTTGGTGGAGGGGGGGGCAGTATACAAATAAAAATGAGTTATTATTTCAGAAAAGGGACAGGACAGCCCTTTGCTCTGCCCTCTTTCTAATGTGGCCCTGTGGTGTGGCAGGGGTGGGCAGGAGTGATTCAGTGGCGGGGATGCAGCAAGCTGCAGCACCGGCTGGCACTTGCTGCATCCCTCCCCATTGCTCTCAGTGGGGTTACAGGGGAGCAGGACCAAAGTTGGGGGGGAGAGAGCACCCCCCCATAGAAGCACCTGTCCAGCAGGTAGCAGCTGCTTTCAGAGTGGCAGTGCCTCTCTTGCCTCCCCCGCACGGTGGCGCCCTCCTAGGGTTGCCATACCTCCCCTTTAATCCTGGCAGCTTATGAAAAATACATGGTGCAGGCTTGCACTGGAACCAATGCAGCCCTGCACCATGTAGTCTTCATAAGATGCCAGGATTAAAAGGGAGGTATGGCAACCTTACACCCTCCTGACTCCCTCCTCTCAGCAGCGATGGCAGTGGCAGCAGCAAGGAGTCCTGTTGCCAGCACCTGTAGCTCCCACCAACGTTTCCTCTCTGCTCTGACCAGTGGTGGGGAGGAGGCACTGGCAGGAGTTACAGACATCGGCAGCAGGACTTCTCACTGTTGCTGCCATCACTGCTGTTAGGAGGGAGTCAGGAGGGTGTAAGGTTGCCATACCTCCCTTTTAATCCTGGCAGCTTATGAAGAATACATGGTGCAGGGCTGCATTGGTTCCAGTGCAAGCCTGCATCATGTATTTTTCATAAGCTGCCAGGATTAAAGGGGAGGTATGGCAACCCTAGGAGGGTGCCACCATTGCCAGCCTGACAACAAACGCTGCCTGCTGGCCAGGTATTTCTATGGGGGGCTCTGGCCCTGTCCTTCACGCTCTCCCAGCAGCACCACCCTTGGAAGCCTGATTTTTCCAGGTCAGCTCAGCTGACTCAGAGCTATCGGGGGCTCACCCCAGAACCAAACCCAGGGTCTCCAGGTCAAGCCCAGAGAGGTAGTCACCCCATTGATGGAGCCAGCTTGGGCGCCAGACCCAGGCCCTCCCCTCCACTGCCCAGTTTTTCCAGTGCACCTCTCCAGACCCACTAATCCAATTCATGGCCTTCTCAAGGCTTCACCTTGGGTTCCAGTCATTACCTGCAGCTAAGGTTGCCACCTTCCCTCATGCTCTGGTTGGGGTTGCCACCTTTTGCAGTTTGAACCTGAGACTCCCATTTTTGGCCTATGGGAGTGTCAGGGTCAGACTGCAAAAGGTGACAACCCCAGCTCTTCCCCCCCCAAGAAGGCAAGACCTACGCCAGACGTGGCCTTGCCTTTTCCAACATGGCCATGCACCCACCCCTTTGGAGCACTGTGATGTCATGTTGGACAAGGACTCATCAGGAAGGGACCAGTAGAGCTTCATTACTCCCCCCCCCCTTTCCTGAAGCAGCCCTGTCTTCCTCTACCCTGATTTCTCTGGCTTATCCAGGCATCTCCGGGTATCCCAGAGAAACCAGGGTTTCACCTGGGGTTGATGGGTAAAAGCCACGTTGGGGGGGGAGGGGGGCTTTCAGACTGACCAATCCTCGCACATATTCTGGCTGCATATCCCCTCCCCGCAGTCAGAATATGCAGGGGGTGGGGATGTCTGAAAGTGGCCTAAGTGTCAAATGCAGAAAGCTGGTAACCCTGCCTGCAGCCTCTTCCCTCACCCCTACTCTTTCAGTCCTGGACTCCTGCACACAGGTTTGCCAGCTGCGAATCCACCCCCTGCTATTACAATCCAGGCCTCCCCTTGACAGAGACTGCCAACCATGATGAATAGTTTCAAATACTTGGGTAGTTCTGTGACACAAACCAATATTCATAGTGGCCTTGGATAAGGGCTGCTCTCCAGACTAAAGTCACAGCAATTTACGTTCAATAGGTTTTTCCAACTGATTTGAACAGCTGCAATGCCCTTTCTCAGCATGCTTGTTTCTGAGGAAGAGTGGCTTGGTTTTGTTTGACTCTAAACCTGTTTCTATCTAACCAACTTAATATAGATCAGACTAAGTCTCATTATGATAATATTATCACACAGCTGTTTGCACTGGTTCAACCCAATTCATCTTAAATCACACCTTCGGATAATCCACAGTAGGGTGTCGCAATGCTATTCCAAGTGTGTCCTTAAAACCAACAATCACAAGTCTTTGTCAGCATTCCAGCTTTTTCTTTTTTTTTAAGTGTCTAACCTCACCACCACCCCACACCCCCACACCCCATGTATGCAGAGAAGAACTTGAAAACATGACTGCAGTGGGTGCCTGCCCTTCTAAAATTATAAGACTAACAGGCTTAGAACTCCAGGCAGTCTGCTACTGGCTGCAGGGGTAGTAGAAGCTCCTCCATGGTGGACTCGTGCAGGGAGCTGTCCTTAGTGCCTCAGAGAAGAGCCAGAGGAGATCATTCTAATCTAAACTTGAGTCAGGGCTAATTCCCCCTAAGGAGGGGTGGTTTCTTCCCAGGAGTGTTGGGTTGCCAACCCACAAAGCACCCCAGTGCACCTGCCACTGCCACCACTGCCACCATGCAGTTGTTCCCACCCTGGCATCAGCACTGCTGAAATCATCAGCGGCAGCTTCCAGCTGAAGTCACTGCTGACAATTTCAGTGCTGACGTGAGGAAGAAGGCTTTCCACACATGCACAAAAGTGCACAGCGCTTTTGCACATGCTCCTTAGCTCAGGCAAGCCAAGATTTGAAACAGCTGAGGCGTGCCTGAGCTTTCACAGTCGGGCGGTGCAGCAACCTCCCTTTTAGGCAAGCGGCAGCAGCAAGCCCAGGAGGGCGGTGATGGCAATCTAGTCAGCGCTCGCAAGTTGCTGATTGGCTTGCACACACCAGAAAGCAAAATTTCATGGAAATGTTCCTGTTTTCCACGAGAATCTCACCCAAGGCGAGATTCTGCAGAAAAAATGCAAATCACAGTGTTATGTTTAACTTGGAGGAGCCCTTGCTAAAGCATTCCACCCCCATGCTGCCTCTTCAAGTCATGCCTTCCTCTCTTCCCAACTGCAACTGCAGCTGAGGTGGGGGTGGGGATGAGGGAACCGCTTGGGTTTTTTCATGCATACTAAGACTGAAGTGCACACTAAAGCTTTCCCCACCGTGAGGCATTTAGGGCCTTTGCCTGGTAGGGTGAATTCTCTGGTGTGTACTGAGGACTGAGCTCACCCTGTAGCATTTCCTAGTCAGAGCACATGTAAGGGTTCTCCCCTGAGTGTCAGGGCTTCTCTCCTGAGTGGATCCTTCTTTGTAAAATAACAATTTTTTAAAAGTGAAACAAATAACACATACATATGATTTCCCCTTATTTAAAAACAGACTTGAAGCCTTGAGTTGCCTATTTTTTTTCCCCTAGCACCTGATCTACAGAAGCAAATGCTGGTTTTCCCTTTTTGTTTTTTTCACATGGAACTTTGCATTTTGCTCACTATTGCATGCAACCACCATTGTGTAGGTTTTTTGGTTTGCATACACTGTGGTTTTCTCATTTACTGAGTATTAAAAGTCAACAAGCCACCCTTGCCCATAAGTAGCAGAGAAGGAGATGGCTCTGGAGAGGCAACTGCAAGTTAGCATCACCACAGTGAGGCCTCAATGCCAGAGTTCCCTGCAGCAGACTCATAACCCAAAAGACAAAAGGAAGGAGCCCTGTGATTATTAAGTCAATCTTGTGAGTTTTGAGGGTCTGGACACACACTATAGAGTTTCAGGTGCTCACTTGATGCTGTAGGCTGGCATGTGCAACTCTATGGTGCTGGCTGGGGCAAGGGACAGCTGGGCGTGGAGCTGCAGTCTGGGTCTGCCCAACAGATAGACAGCAGCTCCACATTCGGCCATTACCTGGGTTTTTTTATCCTTTGAATTGAAAGCAGGATGAAAGCATCTCCCTTTGCCCCCACCCCCCACAGATGGCAGTGCGCTCCAGGATGTTCCAGAGCACCACCAGCGGGGCTTTACATCTGGCGGGTACCCTTTACACAAACCAGCCAACCCAGGAAGCGGGCTGGCATGGGCAGAAGTGGAGGTGTCATCCATTTGTTTACACCAACTAATGTCAGCAGCAAACAACTACAGTGGATGCTGCTCACACCTGATGTGCAATTTCTGCTTTCCTGCACCCCAGGTGCCTTCTCTCTCGCTCTCCTTCTCCCTGCCTCCCTTCCCCACAGAACTTGCTTCCCTGTTGCCTGCTTTCATCCTCATTACTTTCCTGCTTAGATCCCATTTCTTCCTTGCATTTGCTGTCCAGATGCTGGCCCCCAATAGTTTTGTTTCCTTAAAAGCCAAACCATTTCCTCCCACCCCCATTCCCATCTAAGAAAAACAAACCCTTCTGCTTCAGTTACACTTTGGAGGTGATCTAGGAGCTGCTTATAGTTGGGCAGCTACTTCTATTTCCAATAGCTTTTGGTCTTACTCCCAGCCCATTAGAAATTATACCCGGTTGTCCTTCTGCTTCCTGAGAACTGGAGCATGGCAAATGTAACCCCAATATTTAAAAAGGGTTCCAGAGGTGATCCTGGAAACTACAGACCGGTAAGCTTGACGTCTGTGCCAAGCAAAATGGTGGAAACCATCGTTAAGAATAGAATCACTGGGCATATTGATAAACATGGCTTAATGGCAAAGAGTCAGTATGGATTTAGCAAAGGGAAGTCATGCCTCACTAATCTCTTGGAATTCTTTGAGGGCATAAACAAGCATGTGGACAGGGGAGACCCAGCAGATATAGTGTACCTGGATTTCCAGAAAGCTTTTGATAAGGTCCC
>QEPC01009299.1:1399919-1415298 GCA_003113815.1 Sphenodon punctatus
GCACTTGAGACCTCGCATCTTCATGAATGTTAGACCCCTTGTCTCTCCCTCTGTTCCCCTTCCTAAGTCTCTCCCCCAGCTCCTGTCTCTCAGATTGTAAGCCCTAGGGGCAGGGACCGTGTCTATTTTATTACTTTGTAAAGTGCCAGGTACACTGCTGGCGCTATATAAATGTTTGTTAATAATAATAATAATAATAATAATAATATAAACAGAGGAATCAAAGTGTGATAGGAAGGAGCAAGGAGGAAATGGTAGAAAGCTCTGTTAGTGTTTTCTCTACAAAGAATGCAGGGTTTTCAGAACAATTATTACCCAGGCATGAGAGACTAGGCCCCAGAGAATGTGTTGTGTGAATGATGGGTGGAGAAGAGCAGACTCCAGAGCAAGTCCCGCTTTGGCCCCAGGGCTTCTAAAAGAAGAGATAGTGCAGCGTTCCCAGGTAAGGACAGGAAATACACAAAAGGGCTCCCAAGATGAATGAGTCCTGGTGCATGTCCTCCTGCGTGGAACAGGTTCTTCAATCATACAAATAAAAACATGGCCATTCTCTGCAGCTCATTGATCATGTCTAAGAATGAATCTTAATTATGCAGTGCCAGCTCGATAAATCACAGGGGCAATTAAAAGCCCCATTTACACTGACTAATTGCTTCTGAGTCTGGAATGTGTAAGATTTTAATCTGTTTAACACCAGCCCAAACCAGAGGAACTGGGTTCCTGGGTCGGATGCGAGGGGTTACAGCAGGTGGGGAGGGGAGAGGTGTCTGCTCCAGCCTTGATCCCCAAACTGCCTAGTAAATTTGAAGCACTATGCTAAAAAGTCCAAAAGAAATCCATGCAAATGACAGTTTTTGTGAGGAAAAGAGCATCAGGAAAAGCCAGTGGGTGGGGCCACTGGAAGCAGAAAATGCAGGGAAGCCCAAAGTCCTCTCACATTATGGTGATCAGATGTGTCAGGGTGTTTTCAGACAGACAAACTATTCCTTGATATAATCCGAGTTTATTATCTAGTGTTTACAAATTCCTGTCTGTTTAGACAGACATTCTATTACTAGATAAATCTAATCCTAGCTAGTCCGATAATCAGGAATTAGAGTCTCTGGGATGAATTTCAATCCCATGGTGCTTTTTGTCCGTGCTCAGCGCACTGAAAAAAATCTGATTTTCTTCATTTTTCTGTTTTCTGAGTTGAAGAAAATGGAAAATCATCCCTTTGTTCTGGGGGTATTTAAACTTGGCGTTCTGCGCACAATGCATTACAGAACGATGACAGAGTAATACGATCGGCCCACAGTCATGTGCCCCTAGATACCATAGAGGCAGAAATGCCTAGAGCGGATGCCAGGTCTTTATGTAGGACTCTGTGGCGCTAACCTAGGATTAGTTGACTAATCCTAGATAGTCATTCAGACGGGCATTATCTAGGATTAATTTAACATCCGCACATCATAAACCCTAGCAAGCAAGCTAGGGTTTATAACATCAGATTTTTTTTCCTAACCCTAGATAAGATAATAATCTCTGATTTGCAGCATTCAGGCGGACATCTCACATAGGAATTAAAGCTTTAATTCCTAATTAAATGTCTGTCTGAAAATGCACTTAGTCTCCTTGTGGAGGTTTGAAGTAGGGAGCTGACTCTGGTTCCTTAGTCAGCCACTGCTGCTAGCCCTACTGGGTCCCAGGCATAGGCACTGGCTGAGTAAGGGACGCATCTCCAAGAGGTGGCTGAGGGAACTGGTCCACCCAACTCACCCACCTGCCCCTGGGGGAACCTTGTAGAGAACAGGAAAGCGCAGCACAGTATCAGGGAAGCGAGGGACATTCTCCAAGGGGCTGGGTGTGGGGGAGGGCTGAAAAGTCCATTTACCCTGGGCCTATAAAAATGTTTAAATGGCCCTGAGCACATGGGGCAAGAAGATGGAGAAAGGAGATAGCTGCTTGCCCACATTATTGAGGTGGGGGGGACTAACATGAGGCAAAAATCACAGCATCCAGCCTTGTCATCCATGAGTGAAATCACCATGAGAATTGCCTGATGATGTTTTTACCCCCACCCCGCACCCACGAGCGGAGCTTCACATGGGTTTCCCCGGCATGATTTTGCCTCATGTAATTTTTGTGACCCCCGTAACATGGGCAAGCAATGTTTCTCCACAGAGAGGGGCAGACTGTGGCACGTAGGCCCAGCTGCCTTGCATGGGAGAGTCCTCTTTTGCACTGGAAAAAGACAACAGAAAGTAGGAGCTGTGATTGCTGTAAACCCCACAGGCTGATGGGAAAGAATACAAAATGCAGTAGAATGGAACTGACAGCAAATTAATGAAACAAGGCAAGGGCCGGTTAGTTGCAGGTGGTATATGGCACAGGCTCGCTTTGCATATGCCTTACACAAACATACACCTGCGCTTCATTTGCATGTATTATACACAAATGCATTTTACAGGGGGGTGCTCGGAGTCTGTGCAGTCCTTGTGTGCGCACACGTGCATGCCCACACAAGCATTTGTCTTGCACACAGATCGCACACACAGATGCATGCACCTCACAAAGTCTAACACATGTGCATTTCACTTTTACATCTCCTAGGCACTGTCGCCTTCAGTCCCCCTGTTCTCTCGTCTGCTAGGCTCAGCACAGATATCCCCAGCCTGGCCCTACTCTGGTTCGGTCCCACTCACCAACTCCCTCATCTTGGTGTGTGCTGGGTGAATAACAGAGCTGTGCTAATCAGTGGGCGGGAGGCACACACGCATTGACGGGACAGCTCAGAGAGCCAGCGCTTTGGCTAGGCGGCAGTGATGGATCACAGGAGGCACCGAGGGGGAGGGGAAAGGCACTAACTGGCTAGATGAGTAATGCCCAGCTGGTCAGTGCTGGGACATTTGGGGGATGATGGAGAGGCTGATCCAAAACAATTAGGCAAATGAGCTTCATTAACTTGACTCTGCACCGAGTACTAGATGTTATGCATATTAGGGGCAAACTCCTGCACCCAGCTGACTCCCCACCACCCCCATGTGGTAGCAATTGCACACACTGGCTCAGTTCTTGATAACGCTGCTCTCTAGCATGTGTAATTCTCACAGAAGCACAGGCCCAGTCCCTGAAACCTGGTCTCTCTCTATGGACCTTTAGAACAATGATTGCAGTACCAGTAAGTAAGAAGTAAAAGCTTAGATCCAGTCCCACTGCTGTTTCCACTCTTAACTTTCCAGTTTAGAATCACTTAATGCAGACTATTTTCTAGGTTTTCTGTTATGGGAGTGGGATTGCTAGATGTAAGAGAACATCTTTATTTCAGAGACCCTATAGAACATAATGGTTGTCCCTTATTTCAGAGCCCCACAACTCTACAGCTGCCTTATTTTTGAGATTTTGATCTGGTCACAGAAAGAACAGGGGTGGAAAGGGGAAGAAGGTGGCCAAGAGGAAACTGTCCCCCACCCCCTTTCTATTAGCCCTTTTGACCTTTACATGTCCTTGTCAGACCAGAGCACCTTCATAACGTGATTCCAAAGAGGAAACTTGGTGCCATATACAGATAAAAGGAGGAACTGACTGAAATGCTCCCTAATATAATCGGCAGGGCATGGGGCTCCAGTAGGATGATTCCTTTGCATTGAAATGGATGCTGGGGGATTTGTTATGATCCCATGACTCATGTAGGGTTGAAGTGATGAGCTCTTCAAAGAGAGACAGCTGGGGGAAGGAGGGAGCTGTTCTGTAAGATGTCCATGCCAGGCTGGGGTTCTGTAGAGGGGGAAATCAGGCTGGAGGTGTTTGTCAGATACCACAAAGAATGAGACTACGCTTCTGGGCACCTGCAGGGAAGTGATGTGCCAGGGAAAACCCCTTATTTCTAGGGAGAAATCAAAGAGCTCTTCTGTAAGGGTGTTCTCTGGATAGGCTGGGGGTTTGATATGTTATTAGCCTGTGGCTCAGCTGTGCTGTTAGTGGCTTTTAGGGATTCTTGCTTTGAGTAAGAAGTGGAGAGGCCCAAGTGTAAACCAGTTCCTTACGGTAGGTAGGAGAATCACCCTACCCCCAGGCTTGATCAGAGGAGGAAACTGCAGTATAATTATCCCAAGTCCCCAAACTCAGAGGTCTCCCCAATATCTCTTAACATACAGTGATATAAGTAAAATAATAATTGTAAGTAACATGTGTAAATAAAGTGCCAGGATGGTCTCCAGAAATTGATTTCAGAATTCATGACAGGGGGATGGAAGGTAAGAGGTTCCCAAGTGCCAGGATGTGCCAGGCCCCAAATTTCTCTTAGTGGGCCTGCTCCCACCTCCAGTTTATAGAAGGTGGTATAAAGTACAGAGAGGAAGGTGACCTGTCTCCACAGTGACAACAGGAGTCTGCAGCAGAGCCAGGGAAAAAGTCCCAGAGTCCTCCTAGCTCCTGTTCCTTGCACTTGGGAATCTAGCTTTGTGGGAAGCAGGCCATGAGGACAAGGTGGGTTAGGGAAGTCCTTCCCTCAACAATCTGGTGAGGGAACACCAAACGCAGGCAGCATCCAGTGCTTTTTAGGTAAAGCTGCCTTTTCAGAGTAACCGCTCTATGGTCAGTTCCACACTATTATTACCTGCTATTGTGCTTCATTTCATTGGGGACAGAACTCCAACTTGCCTGCTTTACAAGTCAAGGCCCTGCCGGATAGCTAATGAGAATCTCTTTTTGGTCATAGCAGCATGGATTTATTTATGTGACACAGGGTTGAGCAATTCCAGTTCTATCCAGAAGAGGGCAGCAGTACACACCCATTAAGGCAGGCAAGCATTTGCCTTCTGGTTGCTTGCAATATTATTCTAGGAGCAAAAAAACCCAACCAAAAAACCCCTTTGAGTGAGGAGTTAAGGCTCTTATAAATTCCATGCTGAATTTGTAAGTTAAGGCTCCTCCTGCCTTAACATATGCACCATGTAGGCAGCAAAGACATTGTACAGTCTCATTGTGCTCGCTAATAACTTAGGCCGCTTTCACATCTTACCCCCAAATCCTTTTTTATTTTCCTCCCGCTGATTTCTAAAAGTGCTTTTAAGTTTTACCCCCCTATTCTCACATTACACAGTCTGTGCATAATTCACAATGGTGTGCTGGCGGTGCAGCTAGTCCTTTGTGCTGGCAGTGCCAATGCCACCACAACCCCTGTGTGGCAGCGTAACAGGTGTGCGTGGCATATTAGACCCTCACCCAGCCAAAGGGCTGAAGAACACCATGCAGCCCGAAAGCAAGGCTGCAGAGTAGAGCGGCGGCTGCAAGCAGCCCCACAGCTTGAAACTTGCCACAGCCGGGTGAAATTTACAAGCCCTTCCCCACTTTGCAGATTTGTGGGGAAACGCCCGTCCTTGTAATAGTAGGGTTTGTAGACCTAGTCATGTGCATCTCTAAAAAGTGCGTTTAGCCCAAAACATGCGGATCAGAGCATTCCGATGTGTCCCAAACATGCAGGCAAATAAAAAATGTGCAGAAATGTGTAACATGTGAAAGCGCCTTTAGGCTCCATGCACCCACTTTGCCTTGGTCTTTCCTCCCCAATCCTCTTCTACTGCAGGTTGGGGGCAACTCTGAAGCTGGAGAAAGCAGAGGGCAGCTGGGGAGTGGGGGGAAGTGTCTGTATGGGGAAGGGGCAGCCAGGTGCTGGGGGAGTGTTTATGGGGGCAAGGCTGAGAAATGGGTGATGTGTATGCATGGATGGCGGGCAGGCAGGGGTGGAGGGAAGTGTATGTACTAGTAAGGGGAAGACAAGTGCTGGGAGAGGTGTATATTGGAGGACAAGCCTGAGAGCTGGGTGATGCGTATCCGTGGACAAGGGTGGGGGGTGCAGCCAGGTGTGGGGAGCAGTGTTTGTATGGGATGGGGATACCCAGGTGCTGGGGGCTTAATATATGAGAGGAGAAGGCTGAGAGATGGGCGATGTGTATTCAGGGATAAGGTTTGTGGGAGAGGTGAAGTGTATGTATGTATTTTGTATGTATTTTCAATTGGGATGGGGACAATGTAATACGCAATTATGATGGGTGTATATGGGGGAACAAGGTAGATGGGTACAGGATAAGTAGCTTGATCAACTTATGAGAGCTGTACCCAAGGAGAAATCACATGGCAACCAATCCTCAATCAGGAGCCACAGCCCACACAGCCAGCCAAATCCCTTTCCAATACAGTATAGTACTCCAATCCATGATATACTAGAATAAATATTTGCTTGCCCTTAATTACCTGTAGTAAGCAGATGCACTTGAGTTGCTGCCTGAGAAAAGAGCTATAAATGAAGGAGAAATTGTGATGACTACAGTGGAGATGGGGATCAAGTCCATAATACTGGGGCGGGGAGGAACTTGCTGCCCCCAGCTTCATTGTTGCCCCTAACCTGCAGATGAAGAGAATTGGGGCTGAAAGACCAAGGCAAAGCCTTAACTCCTCTCTTAAACCAAAGGTTTTTTGATCCTAGAGTTTCCCTGTTATTTGAAAGGGAATATACTGAATTTTATAGTCATTTTCTCTTTATAATTCCTATATATTGACTGGCAGCATCCTACTAGGATCCGGAGCTTCCTTGAGTGTATCGTTGTTTTGTTTTGTTTTGTTTTGTTTTGTTTTGTTGCTTAGCTGAACGTTTCAGCTTCCACCCTCATCAGTAGCTCAGTTAATTTTTGAAATAAAGTGTATTTATATATTTTATTTTATAAAAGATTTCTATCCTGCCCACAGGGCAGCCTGGAGCAATGAACAACAAGATAAAACAGTAAAACAGTAAAACAATTTAAAAAGTTAAAAATTCCTGTATGCATGGAAAAGCAACACACACACCCCCAACCCCAGCCACCCTACCTGCCCCCCCCCCTCGCCAAAAGTCTGGTGGAACAGCCAGGTCTTACATAATTATCAAAATGACAGGAGAGTGGGGGCCAATCGAGCCTCCTCGGGGAGCAAATTCCACAGCACAGGGGCAACCACCAAAAAACATCTAACATTGGTGGCCCGGGGAACCTCCAGAAAGGCTCCCACGGATGATCTCAGGGGTCGCATGGGCACACGGGGAGTGAGGCAGTCCCACAGATTAGCAGGGCCCAGGCCATGAAGGGCTTTAAATCCCGTGAAGGACTTGACACCCTAAGGGTGTCAAGTCTGTAGATCAAGTCTACAGGGTGTCAAGTCTCCACCTCGTTCTTCTCTCTCTCTTCTCTATTACCTATCCTCCCCACCATCCTGCCTGCCCTAATCTCTCACCTTCCCTCTCCCCTTTTCCCCTCCCCCCCACCTCTTCCTCCTTCTACTTCTTTTCCCCCTGCTCCTTCCTCCCTCCCAGCCCATCACTTCTCTCCAACCTCCTCACACTTCCTCCTCCTCCTTGGCTACCTTTCCCCCATGCTCCTCCCCCACCCTCCCTATCTCTCATCTGCCCCACTGCCCCCCTTCTCCCAATCTAATCCCCATTCCCTGCCTTCTCCCTGATCAGCTCCCATTCTCTTGCTCCCTTTGGAACTGTCGCTCCTCTGCCAATAAAGCACCCTACTTCCATGATCTCTTCCTCTCCCACTCCCTCAGCTCCTTGCCCGTACTGAAACTTGGATCTCCCCCTCCAACTCTGTCACCCCTGCTATCCTCTCCTTTGGGGGTCTCTCCTTTTCTCACCAGACACGCTCTGAAGGCCAGGGTGGTGGCGTGGGCCTCCTCCTCACTAACTCCTGTAAATTCCAACCGCTCTCTCCTTCCCTTCCTTTGAGGCTCACTCTGTGCACCTCTACTCCCCCCTCCATCTCTGCGTCACTTATATCTACCGCCCCCCTGGCTCTCTCTCTTCCTTTCTCTCTTGAATCTGAGTCCTGGCTCACTTTCTTCCTCTCCAACAACACCCCCACTCTCATTCTCTGTGAATTCAACATTCATGTTGATGTCCCTTCCCAGCCCTCCATCTCTCGCTTCCTCTCACTAGCCTCCTCCTTCAACCTCCACCTTTGAATCAACTCCCCCACCCACACTAATGACCATTCTCTTGACCTCATCTTCTGTAAGAACTGTTCTGTCTCTGATCTCTCCTTCGATCCTCATCCCATCTCTGACCGCTTCCTTGCCTCTTTCAATGTCTCCCACTGCCCCCCTCCTCTTCCCCTTCTCCATGCCCCTTCCATGACCTTCAGGGTAACACTAGATTCTATAGAACTAACGGAGCAAATTTTTAAGAAATAGAGGTTGCTAACTGTCAAGGGCATTTTTTTTATCTCGGGCCTATAAGGATGGCCAAGATGGTCTCTGCACATTGCCCTCTTGCCATGGCTGATTTACCAAGGGATCTCTTATGCCCTCATCAGATGAAGAGTGCCTTACAGGTCCCTCCAAGGGTCAATGGGGTCCAACCTGACCTTAATGGTCCTGATAAGGCGCACGTGTTAATCGATCTTGCTGAGGATGGGTCGATGGAAACTGATCCCGAAATTGCTCCCCCCAACCAGGCTCCCTGGATACTGGGGGGGTTTATGGTGGGAACAACCAGATCTAAACAAGGTGGTGGATCAGAATGGGCTTCTTTCTCGCCTGGGGCTGCTTTACAGTCAGCTGGGGAAATTATGTTCAGCCAATAAATCGGACCCCCGGTTTAAAGGCTCCCAGGGTAGTTATAGGAGACCTGGGGTGGTTGCCAGTCCCTGCCCTCTCCCTTCCCCCATTGAGCATATTTCTAGAGTTAGCACTCCTGTTGCTTCCAAGGTACGTGAAAACACTCAGCTGAAGTTTGTCTTGGGAGGGATGGCACTATAGTGGGTGAGCCTAGTAATATTTATGATCTGTGTCTTAATTATTTATCCAGTGAGTCAACCCGGATCCTTCCAGTAGATGCTGGTCTCCCCCTTAGTATCCCCTCTCATGCCCAGCTTTCCAATGGGCATAGTTTGAACTCAGCTGAGGGAAGGTTATCAGAGTCTGTCAGGGTAGTGAAAATTAAACTGAGGCTTCTGCCTGGACCCTCTCAGTTCGTAGATGGTGGAAGCCAATTGCCTGATGGGAGAAAAGCAGCCGGGGTGACAGTGGCCCCCCTTAGATGACAATCCTCCCTGGATGTGCGAAGTGTTTTAAGTTGGAATATCGGTGGGTGGTTTCAGAGGGTAGCTGACCCAGGTTTTCGCTCTTTCCTGAGTGGCTGTGGTATAATTCTGTTGCAAGAAACATGGATGGAAGCTGACTTTTGTTGCTCTGGTTTCCTTTCCGTATGCATAAATACAATATCTTTCCATTCTCGTGGCCGGACAACGGTGGCTTGGCTATATTTGTAAAGGATTCATTATGCTCTAAGTTTTATTTAGTTAGTTCTTACTCGGCATATTTTATGATTTCTTACTGCTTGTTAATTAGTGGTTTCAAGGCTCTGTTAGTGAATTTCTATGTTCCCCCGTCTACGTCATCTTACTACCATGAGGAGATTTGGTCCACCCTCGGGAAGCAGGTTCATGTACCTCTGCGGAGGTTTCCCAATGCGTATGTCCTGTTGGGTGGGGATCTAAATACCAGATTGGGGAACCCTAGCAAAGATGTATTACTTGCTGACCCCGATGACCCAGTTGTATTCCCCTTTAATGCCGTTCGGACCTCTTGTGATGATTTCGTTAGCCCTTGTGCTCAAATTAATAAATGAGTTAAATTTAGAAATTCTCAATGGCCTTCTTCCTGGGGATCTAGAAGGCAATTTTACCTATTTCTCGGTAGGCGGGGCTAGCATCATCGATTATTTGTTGTCTTCTACATCTCTTTTGTGCCATGTGTTTGAAATCCCTAATTATATGTCTGACCATCTCCCTTTGACCTTATTATTTTTGGATCCAATGTCCCTTGGCAGTGCTACTCAGACTGATATAGGAGAACCAGAAGACTCTGGGAAGTTTCCTTTTTTGAAAAAATGGTTGGAGGATCTTGATGAGGCTTTTCTAGCTTTTAACAGGTCTCAACCTATTGCTAATTTATTTAGACAATTTGAGAAGCTTGGTGAGCATTTGCTTCCTTTGTATGAGGATCTGGTGGAGTTACTTAGCCCTCTGCTTATTGAGCACCATGGGCGTAGCTACCATAGGGACAGCCAGGACATTTGTCCCGGGGCCCACCATGACTGGGGGCCCATCGCCCCATCCCTATGGTAGCTAAGCCGGCCGCCTGTCCCGTCTGAGGTTTCCCTTCCCCACAAGTTTTGGCTCTGCAGCTCCGTCTGGGCCCCCCTGCCAGCTGACACATGGTCCCCCCTCAGCCCCTCCCCTCTGGGCCCACCCACGGGGACATCACCCCCCATTGGTCAGCCATGGGCTGACATCATGCTTGACCCGCCCCCCATAGCCATACATGGCTATGGGGGGCGGGTCAAGCATGCAAGCCCTGAGCCCTCCACATGGCAGAGACCCGGAGTTACTTCCGGGTCTCTGCCATTTGGAGAGCTCGCTGGCTCGCTCCATGGGGGGCTGAAGGGGCAGGTGGGGGCAACCTGGGGGCTGCAAGTACCGGCCCCCAGGGCAGCTTCACTCTGCTGTGCTCGGAGTCGGGGTGGCAACGGACGGAGGGAGCGAGCAGGGCGGCCAGGAGGATCCAGTGGCAGCACAGCGGTAACTGTGAGTTTTGTGGACCTGGCCAGGAGGGAGCTGACTCCAACTCCTGATTCGAACCAAGCCCATGCTCTCGGGAGTGGGTAGCAAGCACCAGGGAAGCGCACGGCTCCCGAGCCCGGGTTGCGAAGCTCGGGCTTGGACAGCGCGCTGGGGGGGGGAGCGCACAGAGCAAGGAAGGGAAGAGAATGGACCCGGGATGGGGATGGAGAGTGGAGCACGCTGGCAGCGCCCAGGAGGGACCCGAGCTGTGTGTGTGGGAGGGAGCCGTGAAGAAGGGGAGAACGCCGGGTCCCGGGGCTGTGCTGGGCATGCAGGGGAGAGCCTGAGCTGGGAGGCGACAGCCCCTGCCCTGAGCCTGGGCAGGGGAGAGCACTGAGATGCAGGGAGGGTTGGGCTGGGAGGGAGAAGCAGGTCATGCTCGGACCCCACAATGGGGCTGGAGAAGGGAATCTCAGCGGCGCTGCAGGGTGATCCCCCCCCAAACCCAGTGCCTTGGGTTCCACAACTTTTCCTCCCTCCCTGACTCCCCTCCACCCCCACCCTGTATCTCACCACTTTCCCTCCCTTGCTGGCTCCTTCCTTGCACCCCCAGTGCCCACCCTGGATCCCAGTTCTTTCTCTCCCTCCCCAGCTCCCCTGCACCCCCACCCTGGATCCCAGCATTTTCACTCCCTGGCTCCCATGCACCCCTACCCCGGATCCCAGCATTTTCACTCCCTTGCTGGCTCCCCTTCACCCCCACCCTGGATCCCAGCATGTTTCCTCCTTCCTTGGCTCCCCTGCACCCCACACCAGATCCCAGTGCTTTCCCTCCCTCCCTGGCTCCCTTGCATCCCTACCTTCCAGAACATTTCCACCACTTTCCCTCCCTCCCTGGCTCCCAGCCTGTTCCCCCCCCCAAAAAAAAAACCCAGTGCTCCCAGCAGCAAAAGGTTGTTACCTTGTAAAGAAGGTTCTTCGAGATGGCGTCTAACATTCTCACAACTGGGTTGTGCACGCTCACCCTATTCAAATAACAGACCACGTGATGGTCTCGAGCTCCTCTAGTATAAAAAGCACTGACTCTCCCCCTCAGAATGACAGTTCCTTCCAACCCTTTCTAGGAATATAAGAAAAAAATTTCATGCGGGGCTGGAAGGGTGGGTGTTGTGAGAATGTTCGGAGCCATCTCAAAGAACCTTGTTTATAAGGTAGCAACTTTGTTCTTCTTCGAGTGGCTCCTCACACTCCAAGAAGGTCTGAATACGTTATTTCACTGTAGGAAACAACGGTATGGCACGCATGTGAACGCAACTGGCATTCTTAACAGTTTTTAAAATCCAGATAATTGCTGCACATGTGAATGAGCCCCCAGTCTTGTGATTTTTAACCTGAATTAAGCTCATTACTAAACCTGGAATCCCCTCAGCTCCCGCTAGGAGGGACCTGGCATAGATAGGCTCACCTTTATAAACCCCAGTTCTTCCCCACACACCCCTGCTTGCTTCTTTCTTTGTTATTCAAAAATAATTGATATGTTTGCGGAGCTAAAGACAAGGAAGAGCCATTACAGTAGCTGAGTACATGTTTTCTTTACACTGTAATTTTATTTAATAAATAACGTTTAATTTAATAAGTACGTTTGACAGTTTTATGCAATAAGGACATTGAGGGGAGGGAGAGGGACAGGGGAGTCTACGGTTATTGGGTGAGGGGGGCCCCACAGTACATATCTTGTCCCTGGGCCCATTCCAACCTAGCTACGCCCCTGTTGAGCACAAAGCTATACCCCAGAATAAAGACCATTGCCCAAATTGGTTTGATAATGAGTGCCGCTGCCTAAGGGCAAAATGCAGAAGGCTAGTTAGAATGTGTAAATCTAACCCCTCAGGGGAAAACAGAGAGGCCTTAATATGTGCTAGAGGTAATTATAGAATACTTTTAAAGGCCAAAAAACTTGCCCAGCAAAGGCAAATCTGGTCTCAACTATTGCAGTCTGTTAGGCTTAAGGACTCTAGGTCCTTCTGGCTGTTAATTAAGAAGGTGTATGCAGGTAGATCTGATCCTACACCACCAGATCTTCCACCAGAAGTTTGGGAACAGCACTTTAGCACTCTTTTTTCAACTTTCTCCATCCCTTTGATATCTTTGCTCCTGTTGGACCATTTCCCAGATTGGGTTCCAGTCACACCTCCTGAAATTATAGAACTAATCTCTTCATTAAAATGTGGGAAAGCCCCTGGGGGAGATTGTGTCTCTGTGGACATGCTTAAATCTAACCAGGTCTGGTGGGCCGGAATTCTGGCCCCATTATTCACCTATATTAATCGTTCAGGTACCATTCCATCTTCATGGCTTAAAAGTATAATTATCCCTATCTTTAAAAAAGGTGACCCTAAACTCCCTGGGAACTTATGGTCGATAAGTCTTCTGTCGGTAGTGGGGAAACTATATGCTAAATTTCTCCTCCTAAAATTTCAGCTTTGGCTGAAAGAGCATAACATCATGGAACCTGAACAATCTGGGTTCCAAGAGGGGCAATCTACTATAGATCATGCCTTCCTGCTGAATCAACTTATTGCTAAGTATGTTCTTGCCCCGAGAAATTCTGCATTATTTTTGTGTTTTATAGATTTAGCCTCTGCTTTTGACCGAATCGATAGGGAAAGACTATGGTACAAACTGAGTAATACTGCGATAGATCCCAGGTTACTTTACCTGTTGTTTAGACTGCATACCAACAATTCATTGCAGGTTAGGTTTAATAAAGCGTTCCAACTCTCGAGCGAAACCTAGGTATTGCGCGGTGTGCGCCAAGGCTGCATTCTAGCCCCAGCACTTTTCAATTTTTACATCAACAATGTGGTTCAATTTATGAATATTGATGGGCTTCACCCCCCTTTAGTGGGAGATAGGCATATCCACATTTTACTTTATGCTGACGATACTGTGTTGATTTCACGTTCACAGGTTGGCTTACGAAGGGCTATGGATAGATTTAATCTCTATTGTCTAGAAGAGGAGCTTTGCATTAATCACACAAAGACCAAGGTAATGGTGGTTTCTAAAAACAGGAAAGTTCATCGTTGGCTATTGGGGAAGCAGAAGGTGGAGCAGGTTCGGGTTTATAAATATCAGGGGGTGATATTTGCTGTCTCGGCTAGCTGGAAACCTCATTTTGTAGCTGCTCTGGGCCTTACGCGAAAGACTTCTAACATGATCCAGGGGCACTTCTTCTCTTGTGGGGGTCGGTTGGTGGGCCCAGCTTTGTCTTTTTTCCGTGCCAAGGCCGTGCCACAGCTGTTATATGCCATCCCGGTCTGGGGTCCACAGTTTCTGGGCCAGTTGGAGGTAATTCAGAACAGCTTCCTTAGGACAATTTTGGGCGTCCCTTTTGGGACCCCGCAGGTTCTACTCTGTGTGGAGACTCTGTCTTCCACCCTGCAGTCCCAGGCTCTGTTGAGCATACTCAAATTCTGGATTAAAGCTGTATTGTTTCAGGCAATGGTGAATTCCTTGCTTCGGCTTGCCTGGGGGACCAATTTACTTAAGCCTTGGGCCCAGTTGGTGGAGCTTGAGGTTAAAAAATTGGGCTTCTCTAAGGAATCCCTGCTCCCTCTGGGTCCTAAGATGGCCACTTCATTAGTTGTAATGAGGCTTAAGGACCAGGAAATGCAGCTTGAAGAGGCTGTCATACGTGTGCAAAAGATTTATTTAGATTACCATCAAATTAAGATAGCCACAGGCCAAGCAAACTTCTTTCTCAATTGGGAGGACTGGCGTCTTAGGAAGGCCCTGATTCTATTTCACCTAAATGTCTTCCCTTCAGCAATGGTAGAAGGAAGGTATAATAGTATTCCCAGGGAACATCGGTATTGTCTGTGCTGTAACAACTTGGAATTCGAAGACAGATCTAATATTTTCTTTTTTTGCTCTCAGCACACTGTAGCTAGAAGGCGTTTCCTGAGTGTTCTTTTAGAAAGATATGCTGGACTCTCCACAGAAGAAATTCTGATCAGATTATTGAGCTGTCAGAACCCCAATGATTCCAAATTTGTGGCCAAGTTTTGTATTTCTGTGCTTCGATCTAAAAATTATTCTGTTTAACCACCTGGTGGTATGGTCTGTACGGCTCAGGTGAATGTACTGATTTGGTGCTCTCTATTTTACATGCTCATTTTATGACCCAATGTTGTAGGTATGTATATATTATTTTGGGGCTGTTTATCCAGGGGACAAATGCCAGCCTCATAACCCCGTGAAGGGTAAGCCAATCTCCTAACTTTAGATTTGCACATATTACTGCTTTATTTTATCGCTTTTGTTTAATGACTGGTTTGGGGTTTTTTCTGTTCTGTCATATTTTGTTATGGCCACCGGCCAACAATAAAAGTTTACCTACCTACCGTGACCTTCAGGCCATTAACCCCCTGGACTTTTCCTCCTCTCTCTCCCCCCTTCTCCCCTCAGTCTTCTCCTCCTCCTCCTCCCCTGGCTGCCATTTCTGCTTTCAATGCATCTCTCTCCTCCACCCTTGACTCCCTAGCCCCCCTCTCCTCCCACCCTGCCCGCTCCCACAACCCCCGTCCCTAGCTCACCCCCAGTATCTGCCACCTCCGCTCCTGCACCTCTGGTGCAAATCCCACTTTCATGCTGACTTCCTTCACTTCAAACTCTGTCTCTCCTCCCTTACTTCTGCTATCTCCCTCGCTAGACAGCATTACTATGCCTCCCACATTGAGTCCTGTTCTCGGGACCCTCGCCACCTGTTCTCCACCTTTGACTCCCTCCTCAAGCCCCCC
>QEPC01009299.1:1415833-1455163 GCA_003113815.1 Sphenodon punctatus
GATCTTCTTGTGGCTAAATCTAATCGCCTCTATTCCATTCTTGTCCTCCTTGACCTCTCTGCTGCCTTCGATACTGTTGACCACTCACTCTTGCTGGACTCACTTCACTCCCTTGGCTTCCATGGCTCCATCCTTGACTGGTTCTCCTCCTACCTCTCTGACCACTCCGTATATCACCTGGCAATTAAAGAAAGCTACCCCCTAGTAGCCAGTTCACTACGTCTTGAAAAAGCCATCAAGCTTCCTCCCTTTGTGGCTTTTCACCAGCCTCCTAATCTACGTAAATTACTTGTGAGATCTGAATTAAAATCACCGGTCAACAACCCTGGATCACATCTCTGTGAATCCAAACGTTGCATCACGTGCACCCATCTCAAAGAAACTGCCACTTTCAAAAGCAGCACTACAAGCAGGACCTATACCATCAAGCAAAACATCACCTGCACATCAAGCAATATAATGTATGTGATACAATGTATACATAATGGATGTCGCATGCAATATGTGGGGAAAGCCACCACAGACCTCCGTACCCGGTTCAGAAATCACAAGTCAGCCATCATCACTAAGAAAGTGGAACAGCCTGTTGCTAGACATGTCTAGTGCCTGCTAGACATTTTAATTCAGAAGATCACATGCTCACTGACCTAGAAATCTTCCCTATAGAAAAACCTTCTAACCCAAAACTACTTGACACCAGGGAAAACTTCTGGATCTTTATTAATTATTATTATTATTATTATTAGCAAGCATTTATATAGTGACAGCAATGTACCTGGTGCTTTATAAAGTAATAGAATAGACACAATCCCTGCCCTAGGGCTTACAATCTGATGGGGGGGGAGATGAAGGAAGGGGAACAGAGGGAGAGACGAGTGTAACATTCACGAGGATGTGAGGTCTCAAGTGCACGTGCTTGGCTTGGTTACATCAAGAATGATGGCTGGTTGGCCCATGTGGTGAGGATATTAGTACACAGACCTCAGGTAACAGATTGTACTGGATGGAAGGTATCGGCAGGAGTTAGGTGAGGGGAGTGAGGAATCGGGGAGGGCAGAGTGGAAGAGGTGGGTCTTGAGGAGGCATTTGAAGGTACGAAGGGAGGGGGTGAGGCGGATGTGGGCAGGGAGGGAGTTCCAGGCGTGGGAGGCAGCTAGGGAGAAGGGATGAAGGCAGTTAGGGGAGCAGGGTAGGTGTGGGAGGGTGAGAGAGGAGACAGAGGAGGAGTGGAGTTCACAGACTGGAGTATGGAGGGAAATTAGCACAGAGAGGTAGGGGGGAGGAAGGTTGTGAAGACTAGGAGCTTGTGCAGGATTCGTTCAGGAAGGGGGAGCCAGTGAAGAGAGGAGAGATGGGGCTGCACGTGGTTGAAGCGACGGGCAAGGTGAATGACCCTGGCAGCAGAGTTTTGGACAGAGATAAGGGGAGAAAGGGGAGAGCAGGGGAGGACAGTGAGAAGGAGGTTACAGTAATCGAGGCAAGAGATGACCAGGGCATAAACAAGGGTTTGGGCAGAGGAGACAGAGAGAAAAGGGTGAAACTTAGCAATGTTATGGAGGTAGAAGCGACAGGATTTGGCAACAGAGTCAATGTAGGGTTTAAAAGAAAGTGGTGAGTCAAAGATAGTCATCTTCTTCTTTAGCTCCTACCTCTTTCACAGGGTGTTTTTAAATAAAACACCCACTGTCCACTTGGGGCAGCGCTCATCTGAATTCAGTGCATGGGGAGGCGCGCTCCTGTGAACCACGCATCGCCCACTCATGCCTACGCACGGGGCACTCCAGAAAAATCCCGAGTTCCCCATGCGGGGATGGGGTGGACAGTTCGGGGATGGGGCAGCCGTGCAGAGGGGGCACTCCCCACACAACACACCCACTCCACACACCGACCATGGACACCCCACACACCTTGCCACCCGTCTCATTTAGAAACAGTCACAGCCCAACAGCAGCCTCTGAGCTCTAGTTTGGCTTTATAGTCTGGCTGGGCTGGCTTGACCACGCTCAGCCCACAGCTGCTTTCAGTCAAGCACTGTCCATTGCTCCTGGCAGCACCTGCAACTCCGCTAGTACCTTCATCTCGCTGGTGCTAGCTCTGTTAAAGGGCCAGTGGCCCGCAGGGACTCTGCCCGGTTACACTGTTCATTTCTAATTTTCCAATAATGTATCAAAACTTTATCTGGAAAACAAGAAAAATGTTAGTACATAGAACATATTTATTTCTAATACAAGAACTATATATATATATATGAATTTTATAAACACACACTACAAAATGTTACATTTGTAATATCACTATCTAGACTTGTACATTTAACCATGTTAAAATTTACATCTCAAAAATTGTAAAGTACTACTTCTAACTTCATTTAAGTAAATACAGAGTTGTAAATTATTAGCATATCAGGTAGAGCCATGCATTTGGCCACTATGGGACATGCATAGGAATTGTACATGGGGCACCCTAGTGCTTGTTGTGTTCCTAGTGGTGGGTTAGGCTGTGGCCAGGGGCACTGGCCTTTGAATGTGATTGCCCCCTGGTCCTGCATCCCTCTTGGCCACCAACAGGGCTTATCTAGCTGATGGTGGGGTGTTTGGGTTACACCTACAGCAGACACCCAATGGACACTGTCCCTGTTCCGCGATGTAGGCCTTTCACACTACCATGGAGCTGGTGCTGGAGCAGGCTTGTGTCTGTCTAGGCTGGGTTGTCTGGCAGCAGGAAGGTCATTTTGGCTTTGCACCTATGTGGTCCGATAATGGGGTTGAGCGACCAGTCAGTATGGTGTTGGGTCCTTTGTGTCCTCACTCTTTAGCTGCCCCAGCTTTTGTTTTTGATAACAGATGTAATATATTGCATCTGTTTGTTACCACATGACTGGTCCCCAACTTGTATTATAAATACTTATAATAATAATAATTTTAATTAATAATACTGAGGAGGATCGAGGAGCTGCGGTGCCCTGTCAATAATAGCCATGCATTTGGCCACTACATGGCGTGTACGGGATTTGCACATGGGGCACCTTGGTGCTTTTTGTTTTCCTAGTTGTTGTATTCAGGTTATACCTACAGGGACTGAGGCCCCAAACACACCTCAGCTATGCAGTCCTTTCAGAGTCCCTAGACTTGTTCTGAAACCAGAATCCCCTTCTAGGGTGTCTCAAGTTCTATTTGACTACGGGCACTAATGGTCTCATGCTCCTTCAGGTCCTAGGTTCCTCATCTAGGCTGTCTTTAGTGAGTGACTGGTATGGATTCTCTCCAAGAACTCTGCATGGAGAGTGTTATCAAACCAGACAACAGCCTAGCCCTATTCCAGAGGTGACGGACAAATGGTGGCTCAGGAGCCACATGCAGCTCTCGAGCACCTGTATTGTAGACCTTGCCAGAAGTGGATGCCGGAGGGGGTGTGTGTGTGTCCATGAGTCTCCTTTGGGAGCAAGCGATGCCAAGCTGCCGTTTTCACCACTGCTGCTCGTGGAGCTTTCTGGGGGCTGTGGGACCTGGGTCAGTATGCCCTGAGCCACTATTGCCACTGCTCAAAGCTGCCAGACTGCCTGGGAGCTGGAGTTTGACATTGGGGTGGGGGGCCAGAGGAAGCCACGCTGTCCTGTCCCTGGGATTGAAGGAAGGTAGAATCAATATAAAGTGTCTTGTGGCTCTCTGCAATATGAACATTTTGGTATATGACTCTTGGGCTTGGGAAGTTTGACCACCCCTGCTCTAGTCTCCTTTAAACAAAAGGTTCAGCATGGTAACCAGATATACACATTATAAGACAATAAAAGTCAAATTCAACCTGTCCATAACTATTGCTAAATACCCATTACAGATGTTAACCAGGGGCTGGCTCCTAATGCTGAGAAAGAATCAGACTTGTCCCTGCCAGCAGCCCATCTGTTCCAGTGAGAGAATCCCTAATCAGATTTCTCCATCAGCTGGACACTCTCCAGAAGCAGCAGGGCGGAGCGCACAAGTAGACCCTGCACAAGCAGCTCTTCTTTAGCTTATCATAGTCCTCTCTCAAGCCCTACCTCTCCCCCACCCCCGCCCTGTGTCTTTTGAGACACAGAAAGGAGAAGAGTTCATTACCTGTGGTAGGATTATGTTTTACGTAGGGTTCGTTTTAAGAAGGTCCGTTGTGGCTTGTCGCAATGCTAATGAGGAGCCGAGCAGATCCCACAGCCTTAGGACATTCAGACCTAGATTTCATTGGATTTTGCTGAACCTTGTCTGCACTTACATTCATCCCATGTAGCAATTCCTAAGCTTTTTGTGGTAGTGAACCACTTTTAAAGTTCAAGGTTTATGACAAGCCACAACTTTAGTTTGATGTTAATTCATACAAATAGGTTGTGCTGAAGGTCATATGTAAGCAGAAAATAAGTCAAAACTAAAAATAAACATTTGGGGGGTTTTGGGGGTGGGGGGTTAAAAGTGATTAGTTGTAGTTTAGTTTCTGGCTTTTTTAGCACCTTTGTCACTTTAACAAACTGTAGCCTAGACAGTTAAAAATGCCACTTTTTTCCGGCAGCAACAGCTCAAGTCTTCTTCAGCCCTGGCATTCCCCTCTGTCAGGAGCTTCAGGGTCACCCGAATGCATTTTCACCCTTTCCTTGCTGGTTCTGAGGGGGTTTCTCTCCACCACCTCCATCCGCCTCAGTATTTTGCATTTGTTTACTGAGCTATCGCAAGGACCAGTGCTGTGGTATATTACTTATGCAGCACAAATAGGTGTAACATTACATAGCCCGATACGATAGCCCCAGCATTTTGGCTTTAGCTCACTTCATAGACACAAATAGGTATTCTTACCAAATGTGATTTCTCCATACTATGGAGAAATCACATTTGGTAAGAATACCTAAATGTGTCTATGAACATACAAAGAGTTTTACTGGGAAGGTATTCCTTAAAAGGGTAGCAGTTCTTTAAACCTTGTGGTTCTTTAGACCATTTCTCTACGTGCCTCTGCCTCCAATCCACCATCTGTCTCCTCCTGTATCCTTCATCTCATCCCAGTCATCCACCCACCCCTCTTCTCTCTCTCACTCTGTGGCCATTTTTAAGCAAGCACGGCTGGGAAGCAGCCAGGTCTGTCCGCTGGGTGGATCAGCCAAGGAGCGCCCACGCACGTGGAGGGAGTGGGGAGGGATTCAAACTACTACTACTATTCTCCTTCCATAGCTCCCTCTCCCTTACCTGCACACTGTCTCCTGGTGGTGCCTTGTTTATTTCCGACACGATGGCTGATGATAGAGCTAATCCCGACAGGAAAGAGTCTGGAGTTGCTATGGTATCTTTAAAGTGACAGTGCAGAAAGAGGCAGGGGAGGTGTTTGCTCTTCTTTATCTGCATCATGTCTCCCAGGCACTGGGGCACTTCACATCCTGTTAATATTATTTACTCTTAAGCAGGGAGGGGCCCATGGTTTACTCTGTTTTCCCCATTGTTGCCAATTGGAGAATATGCAGTGAACACAGCTTCCTGCTATTAAACTCCATTGTAATAAGCCTCCTTTCACTGCAGATTCTTCTCTGGCACTGCCCCTCATCCTCCTGTCTTTCATGTGAGGCCACAGCTGGCCATTCTGGGCTGGGGTCTGGGATCAAGCATGGCATCCTGCCCTGCACAGCACAGGCTGGCACATATCAGCTGAATGGTACCTCTGGGTATTATAGGGTCATGGGTATCTTTTCCCTCTGGCTGCAGTATCACTGCATGGCATTTGACTGTGTGTCTTCCAGACACTTTTGGAGTTGATGCTTCCCCCTCCCCTGCCCCCTGGGATCCCCACTGCAGTTATGTGTTTGGGGGAACAAGTTTTCCCATGGGCATGAGGAGGCAGCTAATAAATGTAACTAAATAAATACATAAATAAACTTTAGAATGGCAGGAGGGATTAGAATGTCAGAGAAAAAAGCGGATCCATGGTTATGCAATGGCCCTTCTCACGCAGGCCACAGCTGCGTAGGGGCTGGGTGTGCGTGCCGCAGCATGGGCAGCACATGGGTGCCGATGCACACAGACACACACACACCCCACACACATCCCCATGCATGGAGCAACCTCAGTTTTCCCCAGTTGCTCCATGCGTGCGGATACGTGGGGGTAAGTGGGGATGCGTGTTTTGTGGGAGCACGCACACATGCACCTCCACTCACCAGCTGCGAGATTTACATGAGACGGTACCATCCATGCCCATGCAGATCCGCTACGTGGGCATGAGTGGTATTGTTTCATGTAAAAAGGGCCAATGTTTCACTGCTGAACACCAAAGCTGCTCAGGGTGGCATGGGGGCAACAGAGACAGAATGCACCGTCTCCTGCTCCAAATGCAGTCAAGTAGGAAGGGGGACACTAATCATCAAACTGATTGTTATCAGTTTGACAGGTCATGTGGGGTCCTACATCAGCGGAAGTCCCGCCCTCCTGGGGGCCATAAGTCCCACCTTGGGGCGGAGGTGATACAGAAGGGGGTAATGCTTCTGGGTCAGGGAGGCGGGAACCAAAGGCCCCTGCCCCCCTGAACCTGGAAGGTCCGTACACTTGACTTTGGGGGGCTCTACTTGTGGGTCAGGGTGGCTGGAAACTTTGGAACCTCCCTGAACCCACAAGGTCCTTTGAAGAGGGCCATGTAATACCTCTATGAACTCAGGAGAGTGAGATGGACCAGTAGGTATGGGTTTTGTGAGGATCGGAGCAACTTTATGGTGTGGGGTTTGGGGTAGAGTGAATTGCAGCTAGTGGGTCATGTAACCCCTCTACAAACTCAGCTGAGTGAGCTGAACCATTTAGCATAGGTTTCATCATCCTAGCCCACTCCGTCTTGGAGAAACTTGGGCCCGCTGGGCTGGGGTTTCTGGGGTAGGATGAGTCACAAAAGAGGGTCATGTGAGGGTTCAAGCAACTCAGGAGTGTGAGCTGAGCCAATCGGCGAAGGTTTCGTTGTTCTAACCTGCCCCGTTGCTGATATCCGACCTAGGGGGAGTGTGTGCAGTCGGAAATGGCCAAAGGGGGTCTCAAACCACTCACCACGCCACCCATGACCAATTGGAAAGGTTTGTGGAGCTGTGGTCCCACCCCGTAGGGGTATGAAAGAGGGGAGTGCCATTTTCTGATACAGAGAACAGGGAGCCGATCGCTACCAGTTACACAGAAAAGCTGAAATGGTTTACCATTGGGGTGCTACCCCCTTTGATCTTGTTAAAAGGCTCTATACAGGAAAGAAAAGAGATGAAACCTCAGAACCAGACAATGAACCCATGGGCATGCAACAGGCTGAAGACCCTGTGGTAAGTTGTACTGAATTGGTGGGGCTGAGGGAGAAGGGAAAGAGTATGTGGAAAAAAATACAGAGACAGGAGCTGATTTGACTTTTTTTATCTTTTGTTTCAGGTCAACTCTGACTTTTTAAAGGCTTTTGAAAACCTGAAGTTGGGAGATCCAGTGGAAGTAAACGTATCTTGTGTTTCCTGCTTTTGCAAGTGTTTAAGAGGAGGTGACCAGATAGCTTGCTGTAAAAAAGAAACTAGTGACACCAGAAGAATAAAAACTTTATTTGAAATGTCTCTGGTAGTCATTGGTGTTTTTTAGCAGGGCATGCTGGAAGCATGTCTGCACACGAGGACCTGCTAAGGGAGATCTATTACACTCCAGGAGAGACTGGAGATTTTAGAGGGGTGAATCCTCTTTTTCAGGCTACTAAAAAGCAGAGCAAAACCTTGTCTACGAAAGAAGTGATTTCATGGCTTTCAGACCAGGATGCGTATACCCTTTACAAACCTGCATGCAAGCATTTAAAGAGAAACAAAACAATCGTATCGGGGTTGGATGCTCAATGGCAGGCTGATTTGGTGTATATGCAACATTTCTCTAAGCATAATGGGGGTATCAAGTACATCTTGACCGTCAAAGACATCCTATCTAAGTATGCCTGGGCCTTAGGCCTGAAAGACAAGATGGGCGGTGAAGTGGCTAAGGCCTTTGCAGCCATTTTCAGGGAAGGGAGGATACCCCAAAAATTATAAACAGATCAGGGGAAATAATTTTTAAATAAGACATTCCAAAAACTGCTTAGACAACATGGGGTGCACCACTTTGTAACCAATAACCATGTCAAGGCAGGGGTGGTGGAGCAGTTTAACAGAACTTTAAAATCAAAGATGTGGCAGTATTTCACAACTCACAACACCTTTCGCTATATTAACGTGTTGCCTCAGCTCATCAAGAGCTATAATCACAGCTACCACAGATCTATACGTACCAAACCTGTAGATGTGAACTCTACAAATGCTCTGAGGGTGTGGAAAATGCTTTACGGGGATGAGCTGGGGGTAAGAAAGGAGGTAGCCTCTTTTAGAAAAGGAGACCCTGTAAGGATCTCCAAACTCAAGGGTAAATTTGAGAAAGGTTATGAGCAAAGCTTTATGGGGGAAATATTCATAGTGAATGATGTCCTTAACAAGGCACGGAGACCTGTGTACAGACTGAGCGATTACGAAGGTGAAGCAATCCTTGGGACCTTCTATCCTGAAGAACTTCAAAAAGTCAATCCTAAACAGGAAAAGTTGTACAGGATTGAGAAGGTGCTAGCCGGAAAGGGTGAAACAAGCAGTGCTTGGTAAAGTGGCTAGGCTGGCCTTCTAAATTTAACAGTTGGGTAAGAGCCTCAGAGCTCACTGATGCTTAATCATCATGGAGGAAGAAGGGCTTCACATCACTTTACCGAGCAACACATGCACCGGTTCTTTTCTGCAAAACAGCAGTTCTAATTTTACCATACAGCTAGTCGGACCCTTGGACCTTCCCAGCACCTGGAAAGTGTGGCTGACTGAAATACAATACCCCCACAGTTGGGACAACATTGCAAAGCCCACTGTTTATGAACTGCAAAATGGCATTACACCCTCGCCCCCGGCTATTATTCAAGCATTGTGGAACTACTGGAACAAATAAACAACCAGATACCCAGAGGTACTGACCCACCTCCTGTAGCCCTGAGGTTTGATCCTGTGGGGAGAAAGGTTAGATTGGAGACCAGTGATATACAAGGGTTCCTGCTCCATGGGGCTCTAGCCACTATAATAGGGATGACGGCTGATTCACACAGGTTCCTAGCCTGTGGGGCTCTAGCCCATATAATAGGGACATCGCCAGGTTTAATGAACCAGCAATTTCCCCATGCTGCAGACATTACGGGAGGGTTCAACCCTCTGTACCTGTACACAGACATCATAGAACACCAGTTTGTGGGGGATTTCTCAGTGCCATTACTGCGCTGCGTTCCTGTACATGGAATCAGCAGTGAGTTTGTCACCATCACCTACGACAAGCCTCACTACGTACCAATCAGTAAACACCACATTGACACTATCACCATTGAAATAAAGACAGATCAGAATGAGCACGTCTCATTTCACTTAGGAAAGGTGGCTGTGAAACTACACATACGCCCTCGGAGAGCAGCAAGTTTTTAAGATGGTGATTGTAAAAAATTATGGGGACCCCAGGGTCTATGCCAACTACTACAAAGCCCAAGCCGGATACACCCTCCCAGGGTTTCATGGTGTCCCTGTGATGTATGGGACAGGTATTGGGGGGATATTTCACAGTCTCTTTTTAAAAGCTGTTCCTCTTTTAAGAAGGGGATTTGAGTTGATTAAACCCCATGCCAAAACAGCCGCCCAAAATATAGCCAAGGATGTGTTGGGGCACGTTACTCGATCTGTCATGGAGAAAATCAGCCCCTCTGATAAGCAGGAGGAATCTGGACTTATGTACATACAGCGAAGAAGAGGAGTTAAGAGAAAGAGATCACAAACACGACAGGTGGGGCCCCCTTGAGCCCATAAAAGGAGGGTTGTGCAGAAGAGGCCACGCCAGAAGCGGAGGAAGGCTGTATGAAAGAGGAGGCATTCGGCTGTAAGAAAGGGAGATACCTTTTAATCAACATGGCTTTTATTCACTGTAGATCCGAGGAATGCACCAAATCTGAACTAGACCTGTTTCAAGTAGCCCCCATGCAAACCTGCATCAAGAAGAGTATGTACATCAAAATCCCCCCTCTCTAAGCTGTGGGAGAGACAGCCTCTCTTGATTTTTTCATAGCTGGAAATGGGTTAGACTATTTTGATTTGAACAACACATTACTCTACCTCACCTGTAAGATTGTCAAGGAAAACAGCGCTAATCTCGACGCAGACACAGAGTTGGGTTTGGTGAACTATCCTGTGGCCTCCATGTTCAGCCAGTTGGATGTTACTTTGGGTGATCGCTTCATTAGCCAGAGCAACAACTGCTCTGTGCTCAATTACGGCAGAGATGCCCTCTCTACACAATTTTCTGCAGGCCTGTTTTACAAAGACACTGCGGGACAACACGAATCGACAGATTTGGAGGTGGGTAACGAGGGTTTTAAGAAGAGGGCACACCTAACCAGAGAGAGCAAAAAAGTTGAGCTGTTGGGCCCCCTCCACAGTGACCTGTTTTTTCAAGAAAAACTGCTTTTGAACAGGGTAGATGTAAAAATAAAACTGACCCAGAGCAAGGATTCTTTCTGCCTCGTGAGTAATGAGCCTGCCAGGCGGTACAAGTTGCAGCTTCTAAATGTCTCACTTCTTGTGAAAAAAAGTACGAGTGGCACCAGGAGTTCTCCTAGGACATGTCGAAGCCCTGCTTAGCTCCAATGCTAAATACCCAGTGGATCGGGTGGACATGAAAGTGTTCAGCATTCCCACCGGCAGTCTTGTCCGTAATCAGGAGAACCTGTTTCTGGGGCAACTCCCCAAGCTGCTGATTCTGGGGATGTTGGATAATGATTCACACAGTGGAAATTATGCAAAGAACCCCTTTCATTTCAATCACTACGATATTAATTTTGTGGCGCTCTATGTGGATGGAGAGCAGATTCCGGCCAAGCCATTGCAACCAGACTTTGCAGCTGGAAACTGCGTGAGAGAATACATGAATTTGGTACAAACCACTGGCAAAAACATGAAAGACCATGCCCTCCTAATCAACCACGAGGAGTTTGCACAGGGGTACACACTGTTTGCCTTTGATCTGTCTCCCAATCAGGAAGGTGGCGATCATTACTTGCTGATTAAAAATGGAAACCTGAGGGCGGAAATACACTTTTCTGTAGCCTTACCCATCACTATCAACGTGATCGTTTATGCTGTTTTTGACAACGTGATAGAGATAAATCAGAGGAGAAACATGCTGTTTGACTACATGTAACATGGACACCATACAGTTATTACGTGTTTTATCATCAGACCCTGACACAAGAAAGACTTTCTTGGATGTGTTCCCAACTGACTGGCTCCCTAAAGGGAGATTAGCGCAAAGGCCTGCAGGGCTGGTGGTCAACACACACCTCCATACCCAGCCTGGAGAACATTGGCTGGCCATCTACCTGACAGAACACAACCAGGGAGAGTTTTTTTACTCTTAAGGGCAGCTCCCTGACAGCGCCCTGTTCCCTAGAAGCATTTTAAAATTTTTGAGCAAGAATGGTTGTAGGAATGTATTTCAACGCAGCCAATTACAAGACCCAAACTCTGTGGCCTGTGATTTTCATTGTGTCTTTTTTCTCCATCACCGGTGCAAGGGTTTATCTTTTGAACAAATTTTAGTAATGTATTCTGATAATTTAGCAGAAAATGATCAAATGGTGACTCGTTTTGTAAAAATTAAAAAGTACTGTTTGGACAGGCCCAGGATTATGTCGGGCATGTTACGACAAGCCCAGACCTGTGTTTCCTGTAGTGAATTTCATAGCCATGTTTTTCAATAAAGCTCCCCCTTGTGGGTTTAAAAGTAATCACGACTGTTTTTTGTTTTTCTGGGGACTTAAAAGTAATACAGAAGACAAAATTCGTTCTTTAAAAGAAAAGTTAAACATTTATTTAAAAGTACACATAATTTCAAAAATCACAAGACATTGTTTTTACATCCTGATCCAGTTTAACATACCGGTCAGTCTAGTTCTAGAAGGGGTAAGGGGAGATGTTGGTTGACTGGGTTTGAGCAGGGCCATGGTGGATTGTCACGTTGCGTGGTCTCTTTTTTACAAAAGGAAAGAAGACTATATAGCCCAGCAGATCTAGTCTCACTGGATTGGGCCCTCTTCTCCAAGTTGCATAAAATGAGTTTACACTTTACTTTGATGCCATGCTAACAAAGCAAGTATTGTAAAATGACAATTTATTTATAAATAAATGGAACATGAGACTCAGAATATTATAAAAAATAAGCATAGTTTACTTAAATTTAAATAGAAAATATCAGTAGCTTACATAGAATAGTATTGATAGCCAATCAAAGGTACATGATCTTAAAACATTTCTATTTTTAGAATAAAGCTTCTAAAAGCTTAACATATGCTCAATTCATTGGCTCAAAGATATCAAGAATAATACATTATATTCTTCCCAGTTCTTCCCTTTGTCTGCCAAGATGGTGGTGAGAGAGAAACTCCAACATAGTGTGTGGAATTTCAATCTGAAAAAGCAAGATCGTGTCTCCCTTCTTAAAGCTTGCCAGAAGCTGACATTCCTGAGCAGTGACATCAGTTACCATGGAAATACATAGGATTCTAATTGACTCTCTTAAAGAAACCAAACAAAGTTAGACTTCCTTCAAGGTTTTGAACAAACCTTATATTTCAATCAAAAATAATTGTCAGATTACAGCAAGACTGACCAGAGCTTCAAGGTTTTTAACTAATTAGTGGAAACAGATATGTTAGCTAGAAAAGACTAACTTAAGGCTTCTCACTTTGGAGATGTTTATGGCTGGCACCATTTGTCACTTAGACATACAGACTGATAAGACCCTAGACACATAGACTGATAAGGCCCTTGGTTTGGCCTCTCACTTTAGCCATTTGTTTCTGTTTCCTTGGATACGGTGAAAATTTCACTGAGAATTTTAGAAAAAAGTTTCATTGGAATGCAGCAGAGGAGGCCCCAAGTCTGAACCAAGATAATTACAGAAGCTGATTTTAAAAATCAATGTTGTAAAACACAAATTCAATACATTTAAAACAGAAAGTTAATATTGAAACTCAAAATCAATACATTAGAAACACAGATGGTCAAAAAAAATATATGCTTATAATAGAAAATACATGACAGAATTATTTGACATTGTTAAGATGTTTCTGGGTAGAGGCATTTCTTATCAGAGAGGAGGGGATGTTTGCTTCAGCCAAGGCTTTTACAAAAACATCCCAGCCTGCTGGAGTTTTTTTGAGGGCGTGGTGTTGAATAGCTGCACACACCAGGTCCAGCATGGTAGAACCTCTTATTGGTGTGCCTTTGTACAAAAAAGTACCCCATTCATCCCAGGTGGGTTGAGGAGTAGACTGTCTTAGTTTATCCAGCAGAAGTTCAGCATTGATCTGATTCTGCTTACTTACTCCCCTCAACACATCCTGAATTATCGGGTCTGACCCTGAAAAGTGTTCAGAGTGGGGGAGAAGGGATGCATCATCCAAAGGGGGCATCTACAATGTGAGTCTCCCCTTCTCCGCATCCCCCTGCTTCACCAAAGTTAAATATTTTTGAAGTACAGAAGCATACTGATTAGCTTTCTCATACTCCCCCAAGTCAGATCTTTGCAGAATGTGTTTCATTTCTGCATCCATTGTGCGGGTTACAGTGAGTGTAATGGGCACCTCATCTGGAGGAAGGCTAACTCTCAGCTGCTCTAGCTGTCACTTAGGCACAAGATACATTTTCTCGCTGTATTCCATTATTGTCTTGTTAGTAATCCAGTAAGGAGAGGAATGGCTATGCTCAATAAGGGAGCAAGAAAGCCTCCTCTTCATTTCAGCAGTTGCCTCTTTCTTTTAAGAGAGTTATTTTTATAAGATAGGCTTTTTTATAGCCTTTTGCTCTCACTTCAACACCCCTATCTGTCAGGGGTTGCGGAGGAGGTTTCCCTTTAAAACATTAAGAGCAATTTCAGAGATGGCAATCAACAGATCATCAGAGAATAGCCTTCCGCTGACTTAATGGAACCCTGACAAGTAGCTTCAGAAGAGGTAGGTTTCTCTGTACCCGAGCCGACATGTTGAGCCCACAGAGGCAATACAAAAATGGGGGAGTGGTGATGAAAAATCAGCATCTTTTATTCCCTTTTTTCATAGTATAAATGATTGGCCAATCAGGAGGGAAGAGCCCAGTTCTTAATCTGTACTCCTTGGGTGGGGGGGGGCACTAAATCCACCACCAAATAACCGTAGGGTTTACGGGTTGCATCTGCATAAGATTCTAGGAAAAACTGGGATTTTCCGGGGTACATTTTCTGGGCTAGAATGGCTACCTGAAGCTTATCTCTAGGATTCTTAAAAATCACCAAATACTTTACATTCAAGTGAATGGTTCTGCTCTTTTTACCCCTGCAGAAGAGGTTCTGAACTATAAACAAAATGCTTATATTACAATGATGCACATACGTGGTGAACGCTTTTTCTACCTCATCACTCTCTGAGGCAGCTGCATTAAATCATCTACTATGACCCCGCTCGTTTTATTAACAGGGAACAAAGCATCATTAGTCAGAGTGTGGGCAGACCCTCTACAAACTTAACAAAGGGGTATTTACAAAGTATCACTTTATACAGTGGCTGCCAGAAGCTGTAACACCATAGTACATTGTCAGGCATGGTGGAAAGCACATGATCTAACAGATTTTTTATAAAGTATGTTTTACCAGACCCGCTCGGCCCTGCGATCAGAGCAGAGAAATGGTGTTGCCACCTAGTGTCCATGGTTGTTAACCGTAGGGCAGACTACGGTAGTCTTCTCTAAGCACCCTCTTATCATACACCACTCTCTGTGTTGTCCTAAAAGTCCTTGTCTCTATTTGAAAACTGTTTTTGTCTCTTACTATGGAGGGTTGTTGAATCATTATCTTTTTAGCTTCTTCCTGTCCTGGATTATAGTCCCAAACCAGATCTTTCAAACTCTCAAAATTGACTTTTTCACAATTGGCGCTGTTCAGTGTAATCCCCTTCACCTTCATGCACACTTTGCCATTGCTCAGCTTGTATCCATACATTTTAGGACCTCCTGAAGCATATTCTACAATGTGGTGATTTGGGGAAGTTCGCTCATCTGTTCTCCTAAATAGTCACTGAGAGGAGGAGCCCACTCCCCCTTACGGCTCACATATATGACAGAGTCTGTATCATGGTAAAGACAGCACTCCTGCAACCCTTCTAGCATCCTGTACAACTCCAGGCATGCGTAGGTGGTTGTGAATGCTGCTATAAAAATATTGGTGGTGCGTGAAATCACGCAATGCTCCTTAGACTCTTTCCAGTATACACAGGCTGCATCCTCCTCACAAGAAGAAATAACATAGTGGGGGGAAAACACAAGCTGAAAAAGTTCTTCAGGATATCTAACAGCCATGTTACCCAGATTGGACCTTTGTGCAAACTTTCCCCAGAAAGAATTAAGGTAGAGCTTAGCGATACTACGTTTTGTGGGGTTCACCTCAATATGATCAGGGCGTAAGCATACCCCTTCTTTCCTATAGTACTCCTCAACATAGCTAACCTGTTGCTCCTCACTAGTGCACCAGCTGAGATAGCCGGAGGCCTCCTGTTTATGCCGGAGATGCATGTTTATGTACTCAGCAAACAGCTTATCAGACTTGTTTTCAAAGTGCCAGACTTCGAAGATTTTTCCCACCCTGTAACCCTTCTCCAGAGCGACACTCAGCGGTGGCCCATGTCCCCTCCAGTGCTCTTGCCTCCTCTGTGTGAGAACAGGGGGTTTGCTGCATGGTCTCCGTGCACAATCCGCACAGCGAGAACACGAGCTTTCCTCCTACCCGCACAGGTACACAGGGAAGAAGAGAGCTCAAGGAGCGTACACTTTGACTCTGGCAAGACCAAAGTAGTCGGATAGAGGGCCAAACTTTTTACTGATTATCTCTGGGTGCCCAACCAGGTATTCTTTCATCTTATTCACATACGGATACAAACTGATAAAATCACAATACCACACCTCTTTCCCGGGAGCCATCAGGTAATAGAGAGATATAGCATTTGTTCTCCCTCTGTACAGAGCATCCCTAGGTAGCAAGGGCTGGGGCATCCCACTACCTCTAAGAAATTCCTGCAACTCATGGTCTGACTCCAACATAGCCCTCCAGTCATGTTCCCAGAGGGATCTGACTATAAAACCATTAGCCCTGAGAAAATCTTCCTTACGCTGGGTCTGGTAAGCGAGAGAGCCATAAGTGGACCCTGTCAAAGGGTTCACAGCCCATGACGAGTAGCATTTCACACAGCCATGATAAAAAAACACCCGTTGAATTCAAAGGCTGTTTTCCCCCCATTAATGGCACCATATCCATCCAACCAAAATGGCCCCACTTTAAATTCTCCACCCTGCAGAGCTTGTCAAATTGGGATTTTTTCTTTGTGCTCTATAAACGAAAGCCACTGGATGGAAGGGCTTGAAAACCTTTTTGCATACCGGGGCCTAAGGACAGCCCCTCCTGAACTCCTTCCCTGATGGGGCCACCCATCCTTAGACCTGCTGTGCTGGACTGCCTCTCCGGACTGCTGTTCCTTTGCCCCTCGTTGGGATGCCTGGACTGCATGTGCCTCCTGGGCCCTTCCCGGCTGGGTCCCTGTGTTTGCTGTGGGGGGTGCCTGTGGGGACCGTTCTGCTGGGGGGGGTGCTGTACCTGGTGCCGGTGCCCTGCCCTCCCCCTGTGCCCCTTCCTCCCCTCTTCCCGATCCCGCATCGCACCTCCCCCCCCCCGTGGTACCCGGCCTGCCTTCCCTGGTGTCCGGTCACCTTTGTCCCCCCCCTTCCCTGTCTGTACTATCCTCCGTGCCTGCATGCGTGTGTGTGTGCTTGATGTGTGTGGAACCTGTGCGCTTGTTCTCCATCTCCCTCTCCCCCCTCCCTTCCCGTTTCCCTGGTGTGGGCATTCCCTTTGGTGCCTTTTGGCTTCTTTTGCCCTCCAGCGGCCATGTCTGTGTCCCGCCCCTGCCCAGGGGATTCTGGGTGTGCTTGCCATGGCTGGGGATCGGCGTCACGTCTGTTGCGCTGCCCCGATCTGTGATCTGGCGGCTTCATTCCCCTCTGTGGTCCAGGCCCCGTCACGTCTGTTCAGGGCTTTTTTTGGCCCCGGGGGGTGGTTGCTGTCTTCACCCCTCCTGGGGATCCACTGTGGTGAACCGCCAGCCCGTAACGTCTGAAATCACCCTCTCTCTGCAGATCAAACTGGCTATCCTTGTTAGTCTCATACCATGCCAGAAAGTCTGTCTTGTCTTCAGGCATTATGGTGTCCACCCCATAATAGCTAGGAGCAGGCATGGGTCCTACATAGTTCTGGTTGGCCTTGGTATTTAAAAAATGGGGGAAATACCCCTTGTAGTCTTGAAACCCCATGGCTTTTGGAAGCTTGCTAAGTTTCATCAGGATAAAATTATAGGAGTCGACGAAACGCCACTGGAATGCTGGTACTGTTATGCTAAGTAATTTCCCCCCCTGAGCTATCAGATCTATCTCAAACTTCTGTTTAACCAACTCTTGCACAATAAAATACTAATCATATCGAGAAGCATTGTGAACCAGATAGCTGAACTTTTGGAATTTGGGGTGCATAAACACTTTGAGAAAATGTTTAATACAGTCTTCTCCCTTAAATTCCCAGGTTTTCTCCCCCTTAAGATCTGTGGCATAAATGTAATTTGGCTCATGCACTCCTCTTTCCTGGGTACACTCAAAGTCATAAAATATATATTTTTCAGATTTGTCAGGTTTGTAAAGACAGGCCATATAGCATATGTGGGTGTTTATATCCTGAAGCAGTTGCCTGCACTGACCACATTTCCTCCCCTTACAATTGTGTACTTTGTCAACATAAGTGTTACATTTGGGGGATTGGATTTTTAGCTTGCATTCATTCCTGCCTTCCTCTGCCAGGGCCCTATGCCTCTCTAAGCAGCCTCTAGACCTGCAAAAGAGCAGACAGCTAGTACATTTAAATGGACTAGTTCTTGCAACGTGAGTGGAGGAGGTGTCTAGACAGAGACGGTAACATCTGGTACAGTCGTGTTTATGACTGTAAAGCGTATGGCAAAATTCACATAAGCACTTAGCTCCAAAAAGCTTTTTTATGTCCAAGATGCCATAATAATGTCATCGTGTAGCAACATATGAACAATCTTAACCTGCTTGGAAGAACCCGTTTTATAAATGACCCATTCCATACCATCTGTGCGATGCATCACTTCGATGTTAATATTTTAAAGATTTTCAAAAGCAGCTATGTCTGAAAGCCTTATTTTTTTCATTTTGTTAAGCCCCAACTACGGATGCATCCACCAGGCCTCTTCTAACACTAACCCATCTTCAGTATTTTGGCCCATTAATACTTTTAAAAGTCGCCCCCCACAAAACAGAACTTCGTGCCTCTGTAGTTAAAATCAATCAGGTGCATCCATTTTTTTTTAGGTATATCTTAATGTGAAATAGATCTAAGTACTCTACATGCCCCACCCCCAGGATTCTTTATCACCGTAACTATTAGGTCAGCTCCCCTGAACAAAGAACTCCAGCGTTGCTCTGAATAAAATTTGCCACATCATCAAAAAATTGGTCAGCACTAAAGACATCGTTAGCACAGCTGTTTGAGAAAATTGGACAATTTAGCCCCAACCTTGAAAGTCGAAGCTGGATAAAATCATTAGGGGAATTTGTACTTTTGACCTCCTCTAGAACCCTCTGTATGCACTCACGCATAGCTAATTCAGCTTCTAAAGGGTTAGCAGCACACTCAAGATTAACAAACCAGAACCTTTCGCCATATAACGTAGTATTAAAATGGCCTACGGGGTACTCCCATTGTTCAACCCTTTGAAGAAATACTGGGGGTGGCTGTTGCACTGGTTGCTGCGGTGCAATTTCAACCCCTTCCTCATTAGAGGCAATGAGGGATGTAGCTTCAGGGGGGTCAACAGGGGGGCTAGGTTCAAAGGGTTCATCCACAATAGAGACCCCACAACTATCAGCTATAGACTCGAAATAGGAGTCTGCTGCTGATGCCGACGCGGTCTCTGAAAAAGTGCCCTCAGCTGGTCCAGAAGTAACCTCAGCTCTGTGTTTTCCAGTCTTTTTTAAAAAAGGTATTGCATGCCTTTTTTTATATTTTCTTCAAGCACCAGTACCCCTCACCATGCCTTGAGCGAGCGTTATGTCTGTTTTTGAGCCCCCCACCCTTCTGCATGGTTGTAGCATGACCCCATACAGTCCCACTACCATTAAAATACTGGTTAGTTATCTTTAATTCCTCACTTAAAGCATCTACAGCTTTAACACAATTTAAAGAGTCATTAGCTTCTATAACACTGTTAAAAACATGGTACATGAGTTTTTCACATTTTTCTTTCTGCAGTTTAAGCAAAGCTCATTCCTTTTTAGCCTTCTGCTCCAGTAAAATAACCTCCTGCTCCTTATTGCTTACATCCCTCTTTAACTTTCTCTTCCTTGCACAGAAATCAAAAGCATGCTCGACATTGTCAAAATTAACATTAGTTGATACATCCAGGGATCTTTCTATGCTTATTGTTGCAGGAGTGTCAACTAAGTGGTGTGTGGTTTTTTTTTGTTTTTTTACCAGCTTTGCGTGGGGCTAGAGGGGCGTCAGCATGATGTTTTGCACTAGACACACAGGTCGGTCCTGGTTGTTCTGGATCACTGCTGCAGCGGGTATGCGGGGGGGCTCAGGCTGATGTGCTACCGTTGGGGGTTCTAGTAATAGTGAGGCTACTCTGCCCCAGGCCATATCTGTGATTAAAATAGAGAGATGATTAATGGATCTTTTAAACACACACACACACACACACACACACATCCCCTTTCATTTTTATTTTTACTCACCAGCATGCTGATCTGTTTCAGCATTATAGCCTTTGCCTTTATTTTTAAGAACAGCTGACAATCTTTTAGGCAGTGAGGGTTTTGCATGAATTGTTGCATCTGCAAAAACACAAAGGTGTTAATAATACCCCTGTCCCACATTGCATAGAAAAAATCCTGCTTAATAAGAGAAAAAAGAGGCCTACCATCACTGTCGCTATCTCCAAACAACTCTCTGAAGGTTAAGTTGATAGTTCCTCCAGAACCGAATCTGGAAAAAAGGGGGGGGTCTCACTAATTTGTCCTTCACTCCCCAGATGGCCCTCTCCCCCAAAGACTAGAATAAAACACTTACCCTCTTGCACTCGTGGAGATGTCTGTTCAGCCATCTCTCTCCCTTGCTCTATCTACCAGTCTTGGTAATTCGCTAACCATGCAAATGAGGGGGGGGGGGGAGAATGAGAAGAAACAGGTGTGGCTGTTTTTTTTTAAAAAAAGACAGGCCTTCAAAATAAGAACCAGCTAACTCGCACTCCTAGACCCCCTTACAGCAAATTTACCACCCCTGCAACGTTTCTTATTAAGTGTGTTAAAAGCTCACTCAGAAGGCTCATTATTTTCTTTAAATCTCTTTTGCTATTGTGTACTGATTATGTGACAATGTGGTTGTGTGCTGTTTGTGCAGACTCCATTTTGGAACTAATCTTCCTAGACCTTAGGGTGGGCAGGGGTAGTGGCATACACATTCATACATATTTCTGTTCCCAGGGGTTAGTGCCGAGGAAAGACAGCACTGTGTAACTGCTTCCTTTAGCCCGGGTTCTTTGACCCTTATGCTGGGCCAGCTTAACAACACCCCAAGATCATAGCTTACTGTGTTAATAGAATAGAGTACACAATACTTGTAACTGTGACTGTCACGGAGAAACATGGGGTCACACACATGTAACACGGGACTACATGTTTGGTAAATGTGTGGGGCCAAGGGTTTCACATGGATGTAATGTTACTATAAATATACATTATGTAATGTTAAAAGTTCCACATGTTGGTAATGTTGACTCTGAGAATTGTAGAACTCAAATTGGGGGCTCTCCTACGTCATCAGCCTGTAGGAAGTGCAAACAGCTAACAACGTGTATTGAAAGCTGGCTTGCTAGACGAGCCTATGGAGATGTTAATGAACTTCCATGTTTACCTGGGGCTGTGTACGTGCTCTGGGACACATTCCCTAAAGGCGGGAAAACCCAGACAAAGAAAGTTAAAATGCTATATAAGGACAGAGATTCCCAGAGGGAAGAGCGACTGCTTGGAGACTTCTTCCTGAAAAGCCAGCTTGAGCGTCTGCATATGAAAGGGACCAGCCTCAAACAACAGGCTGGGGGAAGATGAAGTGAGAGACGGATTCTGCTCTCAAAGGCCAAGAGCCCAGCCATTCACCTGCATGGCTGAGAAAACCAGAACTTCTGGACCTTGTTCTAGGGTAAGATGAATAGTTTAGGAACTCAACAGTATAAGTCAGGAATGCGTTATATTTACCTTTTATTTCTATTACCACTCTGTTTAACTATCTTGTTTATGTAATCAATAAATATACTTCTTACTTTATGAAAAAGTGGTCTAAAGTCCAATATTGGAACACAAGTGAGCTACAAGAGCCCTCAAGCTCTTGCGAACCCAGAGAGTAAAGAGTCTGTAAACGGGAAGTATCGGGCCCTTGTATGACAAGAAGTTTCATTGTGGTGCACTTGAATTAGCCAGTGAGAGAAACTGATTCAAGAGGACTGTGCGCAAGGGAAACTGAGTCACTCAAACCCGGTAAAGTGGGGGTGCAGACCCCCAAACCTGTGACAGTGACCCTTTATAGGTTTTTTTGGTAACACACACATGGCAGTATTTTTAAACAAACTGTACCTTACAAATCCCAAGATACTTTTCCTGTCAGCGGAGATGGAACTAGCCCCAACGGCATGAAGCCTCTATGGGGATTGAACTCATAAGGGGGACAGAAAACTAAAATGGAAACTGCCCCTGAGCGGCAACTCAAAGCCACTGCCTCCCCAAATGGAACTACCCCCAACAGCATGAAGCCTTTATGGGGGTTGAAGTCATAAGGGGGGACAGCAAACTAAATGGAAACTGCCCCTGAGCGGCAACTCATAAAGTCGCTGCCCCCCAAATGGAACTACCCCCATAGGGTGAACCATCTCAGACCCAGGCTAACATCCCCAAACCCACTGAGCTTAGTGCTAGCCCCCATCCCTTAAAGAGATCAGCAGAGTTTCTTATCTGTCTAGGGGGGTTGGGGCAGATGACTGGGCCCTGCTACAGAGGTTTCCTTGAGTTCGCTGGGGTAGAAACTGAAGAGCTTTCCTTGAGATTGCTGGTGTAGAAGAAGGTTAGACCATGAACCTCACAGCCAATGCTAGTGAAATTCAGTTCTGATCTGGAGTGATGCTGGCTTCTGGCTTCCTTTATATACTCTTCTTGTTGGGTGTGGGGTGTTTACCCCTTCTCCAACTAACCAATGGGTGTGAGGACAGTTATCCATCTCTGGACAACACCCCTTCATCTCTGATGCAGATTTCATTTCAATGGAAGTTGACCCATACCTTCTCCAACTAACCAATGGGGGACGCAGGCAGGGAGGCATAGGCGAGCTCATTCTATCTACCCCATCTCCGCTTAACCAATGGGCTGGGAGCTCCCATTCTCAATGCAAATTTCAGCTACATCTCCTATGCAGATTTCCGCTCCCTGGGAAGATCCAATCAAGGCATTGCTTTGAAGTCCACACCCAACCTTGCATGGAATGTAGCAAAACCCATTCTCTACTTAAAGGAAAGTTTGATCGTACTCCAGCCCCTTGGAAAGATCCAATCAAGGTAATGCTTTGAAGACCATGCCCTTGCATAGCAAAGCCCAGCTTTTAAAAAACTGCTTTTCTTTTTGTGAACTGGGCATATTGCCTTTCAGCAAGACTGCTCCTTAAGATTCAGGGCTGATTTTTTTTTGGTAAAGATTAGCCTTTCTAAGTTTTGGGGGATCCTATGCAGTTGTGTCTTAGGGGGACAATAAATCTAACTCTCTCTGTGCAGCACCCTTCCTCTAAAAGGAATGCAAGAGTGGGGAAAGTTTAGACAGTTGGGAGATGTCCCCTTTGACTTCAATAGAAGTGGTGGGACAGAACCATTGTCTACTTAATCAAAGGTAGTCTGAAAGACCCAACCCCTGCAACCAGCTCCAAGCCAAGGCATATGTATTTATTTAAAATGACCTAAAAAGCTCTCTTTTTCACATAAATGTAGAGAAAATCTAAGAGGGGTAGCCAAACTATGCTTTGGGGTTTGCATCTAAAGCATGATTGACCATTTTGTAGTATTTAATAATTTCAGAAAAACATGAAATTTTAAAACATAAAACCAAGTTTTAAATAACTTTATTTACAGATCTGTGTAATACAGATCTGTGTAATACAGTACAACATCTCTAGGTATGCATCAATGTTCAATTTTCTTGTACACTCCTCTTTTTAAAAAAGGATTTAAAGTATCTTTTTCTAACCATGATTTCTACAAATTCTAACACACGGGAATCAACCGGATTGATCATTCCTTCCAACATGCTTTCAGGATCAGGAGAGGAATCCACTTTACAGAACAGCATAAGTGGAAGATTAAAAGTGTCCTGACTGATACATAAACAACGAAACGCGTACCCCAACATCATCTGACCATGAAAGATGGATTGCAAGCATAGGTTATCACATATGAATTTAAGCTTTCTGTTCCTGTCCTCAGAAGTCCATGTCAGACAATCGTGAGCCATTTGGACTGGAGCATTAAAAACACAACCTTCACACTCTGCATGCAGCTTCTCCCTCATACAGTGTTTTAGAATTCCATAGATTGATGCTCTCACTATACATTTCATGGTTGATTTTTGTTTCGAAGGGTCATCATAATCAGATTCGCAGATTTTCAACCCAAGCTGCTTTTGCAGAATAATATGAGGATCCTGGTTTTCATCTTTCCTCTCAGGACAGAAACACTCCGAACCTTCTGATTGGGGTTTAGTCTCTTCAAGGAGCGGTGTAGGGCCTTCAAACATTTCCTGGAACAAGATTTAAAAGCACTAATGAGCCAGAAATCTTTTTTTTTTTTACGGGCTACTTTGTGACACACATCTCTAGACAGAGAAAACCTTTTTAATCCGTCTAAAAGTCTTTCTTACCTCAGAATTTTGGGGCAGGGTTGAGGAGCTGAGTGGGGGTATGTCTTCTTCTGCCAACTCTAGGCCATCAGGTGTCTCAGCGGAAGTTGATATTCCCATAAGGGTTTCTTCATCATGAAGCGGGGTACTAAAAAGAACCTTAGCCAGAGGTCCGCTCTCACCATCATCCTCCGAACTGGAAATATACTGTTTTCCGTATAACTGTCTCACTACCATTTCAATTTTTCTGTGTAACTGGTAGCGATCAGCTCCCTGTTCTCTGTATCAGAAAATGGTGCTCCCCTCTTTCATACCACTAGGGGGCGGGACTACAGCTCCACAAACCTTTCCAATTGGTCATGGGTGGCGTGGTGAGTGGTTTGAGACCCTCTTTGGCCATTTCTGACTGCACACACTCCCCCTAGGTCGGATCTCAGCAACGGGGCAGGTTAGAACAACGAAACCTTCGCCGATTGGCTCAGCTCACACTCCTGAGTTGCTTGAACCCTCACATGACCCTCTTTCTGCGACTCATCCTACCCCAGAAACCCCAGCCCAGTGGGCCCATGTTTCTCCAAGACGGAGTGGGCTAGGATGATGAAACCTACGCTGAATGGTTCAGCTCACTCAGCTGAGCTCGTAGAGGGGTTACATGACCCAATAGCTGCAATTCGCCCTACCCCGAACCCCACACCATAAAGTTGCTCTGATCCTCACAAAACCCATACCTACTGGTCCATCTCACTCTCCTGAGTTCATAGAGGCATTACATGGCCCTCTTCAAAGGACCTTGTGGGTTCAGGGAGGCTGGAACCCTGACCCACAAGCAGAGCCCCCCAAAGTCAAGCGTAAGGACCTTCCGGGTTCAGGGGGGCAGGAACCTTTGGTTCCCGCCTCCCTGACCCAGAAGCATTACCCCCTTCTGCGTCACTTCCATCTCAAGGCAGGATTTACGGCCCCCAGGAGGGCGGGACTTCTGCTGACATAGGACCCCATGTGACCTGTCAAACTGATAACAATCAGTTTGATGACTAGTGTCCCCCTTCCTACTCAGCCGCCCCCTCACCATGCGAGCTAGGGGACAGTCTCTCACAGCTATTAGCAACAAAGGTCCTGTGATACACAGCTCCGCTTGCACTCAAGGGGCACATTCTCAGTGGTCATTCAAATATTGTCATGACCCTTGGTCCCATTCTGCTCTCCTGTTTCTTTGTGGATCAGTGAGTAATGAGGGCAGATTTAAAATCTGAGCCCAATAGCATTTGTCCTGTGGTCCTCCTTCCCTAGAGTCCTTCATACCAACCCCATGAGTGCAGGATCCAAACAACTGGTGTGTGAAATGCAGTGGAAACATTCCATTCTTGAGGCCCTGCTTTCTGAATTCCTACAGGTATAAAACACAGGGTGAGGGTAGATGGCTTAAGGTGCAAGGAGCAATCCCTCCATAATTGTGGTTGATACTAAGGGGGGGCACAGGCCACTGCAGTTAAGGAGGAGACTGTCTGCACTGTGCCAGCTCCCTGCTGGCATTTGAATTTCCTGGCAGCTGGGTGGAGTCACCACCATTAGGGAGAAGCCAGGGACTGAGCTTTAGAGTGCCACAGGAGAGGAGCTGAACTGTAGTCACTCTGCTCGACACGTCCCATCATTTCAGAGCCCTTCTCTTCCCCGCAGCTGCGTTGGACGTAAGAGCTACAGCACATCCCCTTTCTCTCCTCTAATGTCCAGCTAGGTTACTGGGAAGTGAAAAACAGAGGGTGACGTGATAACTGAGACTGGATTCATTAAAGACAGAGTAGAGCCGGGGGTGGGAAGTGTATTGCCACGCTGCTGGGGAGCAGGGGTGCTAACACAGGGAAGTGGAAGGCACCAGCACCTAAACTTTCCCTTGGAAGCTGTCCCATCTCAGGGGAGGGAGAGAAACGATGGCCCTGTGAACCATGCAATCTAGCAAATGATAACATGGTGAAGGGCCCACACTAGGCTTGCTTAAGCATTAAATCCGAGTGGAATATTTATGAGTCGATTTAAATACTAATGAGCCCTTAGCTCGAAGAGGAGTGGAGCCAGAGCTGTAGACTCCCAACACAGCACTATGGAAACACTATGGAGTGAGCAGCCGAAGGCTCTTAGACAATGAGCTCTTTGGGGCACAGACTGAATGCTCACATAGATTTGTAAAATGCACCCGAGCTGGGGCTTCCTGGAGACCTTGGTGCTAGGGTCAGGAAAGCAGCCTATGGAGTCCCAGCACCTGGACTGGTGTCCTGGGATGAACAACTGACATTTGGTAGAGAAAGAGGAATCATCCCTTCACTGGCAGGCACGTCGTTAGTTAAAATCTATAACCAAATTCCCACTTTTTACCAACCCTGTTTCAGCTCAGGAAAGACAAGGCCCTGAAGGCTAGGGATGACTAAGGATAGGAAAGCCCCATCAGCTCCCAGCTAACATATCCTATTCTGATACCAGAGCAGGATGCATCTTTCAGCACATGCTCCAGGGTTCTGTCCAATCATCTTTAAATGTTCCAAGCCATGAGGCTCCTACTCCTTCTCTAAGCAGGTGGTTCCACAGACTCACACATTTCTTCCTCCCAGAATTCTCCTTCTCACTCCTCCTAGGTAGCCTCTTAAATCCCTTTCAATACCCCACCCCGCATTCAGGTCTGGCTGGATGTCAAGTCCATGTGGACATTCCTGGGCACAGAGTATCACAATAACATGATGATCCCAATGTCAGTTGTAAATTACAATAATACCATATTAGCATGGAGACAATGGACTTTCACTGGAAGGGAACAAGGGGTGGGAATGTTGCTCACGGGTGCTCCTTGATATGCAAGCCAAGGAGACCCTCACTTTGACATCAAAGAAGTAACCATAGAGGATAATGATCATAAGGGCTTGTTCTCATGAGCAAGAGGTGTAAGGATTGGGGGGCCAGGGCATGGATGGAACCATGGGAGTCAGGGCAGGGGGCTAGGGTTCAGAGATGATACAAGGGCAGAGCAATAGAGAGACGGGCAGGAACAGGTGGGGAGAGGGTCAGAATTCAACCACAAAGGGGAGGCTCAGCAAGGGCTGGGATAAACAGGAGAAGAGATGTGGCTAGGGCAGAGCAGGGAGGCCTCTTGTGGGGAGTGGCTGGGCTTGAGGCAAGGTGAAACAGTGGTGCTGCAGGCCCAGATGCTGCTCAAGACTTTCTGGGGGTAGGGGTTCAAGACCTAGGTCCTGAAAAGAGTCACTCTGCAGAAGTTACTTTGGAGACATTACCTCCCTCCATCTCTGTTCATATGAACAGGGGGAGCCTGGGGTTAAATAGCTCTTCCCTTGATCTCCCTGCTTGGGAACCTGCATGGAGCTGGAATAATAAGCAGTTAATGGGCAGAGATGCTGCAAGGGGAACACAAAAGCAAGAAGTACTGAGGTTTTCTAGGGCAGCAGATGACTTGTGGGGGCAGGTAATTACCTGCCTTCCAGTACAGATGAGCAAGTACCCCCACCCAAAGTAGAATCCTCCCTGCCTATTGGTTTTGACCCATGTTTACCTCCCTTTAACTCCCTTGCTTATGGGAATACAGGGAGGTTAAAATGAGTTGGGAGGTACTTACCTCCCCAAATGTGTTTGTGAGAATAAGTCTTAACAGGGCACAACCACAGGTCTCTGGTACAGCTTCAGGAACTCCTGTTGAGTTTTGGTTAGTAGGCTGGGGGAGGGGGCTCATTGACAAGAAACACAACAAAGATGCCATTTTTATTCATCAGTTAAGAGATAAAGTCAAGCAAGCCTGATGATAGGGAATGTTGATCCTGGATAAAGCAAGGTCAGTTATGCATACTAGCACAAACTGGGATCACCCTGGGACCCCTGAAAAGCCCCATGTGTGGTCCTGAGCATCACAAATTAGCCCTTTCCTCTCCCCTAGTTGATTAACTAACTTGCTTCCTGCAACCCTATTTGTGTAAAATCTGTTTAACACAAGAGATCACAGACCACTGGCATCAGACAAGGTGACCTTGGCCTACCAGATGCAAGACAAGAGAGATCAGCAGCAGCAGCCTGGCCATCAGCCTAGCACTTGGTAAATCAGTCTCAGGACCTGTCTTAGAGAAGCCAAAGGGAGCTTTGCAATGGGAGAATGGCAGGCAGGGCAGCCATGGGGCGAACTGGGCAGTTTGTCCCATGCCCTCATTTGAGTGAGCCCCCAAACCCAGAAGTGGGGCTTAGCTCCAGATTTTGCCCTGGCTCCCCAGAAACCTCTTGGTAGTCCTAATGGCAGGATTGGGCCCAAAGACAAGCAGACAGGGTTAATCCCAGGAAGAGGGAGGCAGGAGGTTTCTGTCACCATTACGGTTTATTGACCCAAGTTGCTGATATTTACCCACAAGGCACAATAAATTGTGCAACTGACTGGAAACACACATCCTGCTGTGACTCGTCACATAAATCCCACAGCAGATATTAATTAGAATTGAGATTTATTTGTTTAATTAGAAGTAATCGTGGCATGGATTGGGATAAAATTGCATCAGGGAGTCTGGGGTTTTGAAAGCAGCGGCAGCAGCTAGCAATGCTGGGTGCAGGCACCTGACACTGTTCCAGGAAGCACTGCTCAAGGTGAACAAACAGCAGAGATGGAAGGGAATGATTAGTTTCTCTCTCTCTCCCTCCATCCCTTTAATGTTCCTTCAACTTGTTTTGCTAGAGGACCCAGCAAGTGGGAAGAGAGAGGTACGTTACAACAATCTGAAATCTGAAACACAACATCGACTAACTCCAGCAGAAGGGATCCTTTCTGAGCAGGCCACTTTTATGGAGGGCAAAGAGGCAATAGTAATTCTAGGCATTCTTATCTAAGAGGCCAGGAAACGATGGCCAGATCCCTCAGCTGGTTCCTTCAACCCTGGGAGCCAGGAACTCAGTCCAGTCGTAAAGTTACCTGACCCAACCACATCCCAGTCGTAGGTGGGAGAGAGGTATTGGTAACTAGAAAGGCTGCCATCTTTCTGGACTCTTGCCCTACAGAAAGGCGTGGGGCAAAGGTCTGTTCCACCCCTTTCTGATTGGCCACCCAAGCCACACCCCTTTGGAGCATCATGCCATCATAATGCTCCAAAGAGGGCATGGCCACATCAGAATGGGGAGGGAGAGTACCTTGCCCCCACCCCCTTTCTGACAATGACCCCGTCCCTTTTGAGCACCATGATGTCACAACCCTCCAAAGGGGCAGAGTCACTTTGCCCCATCCCGTGTGGCCCTACCCCTTCAGGTCAAAGCAGTAGGGGAGGTGACATTGCAGAATCAATGTTTCAATATCCCCCAAAGAAAGGCATCTGGAAAGGGAGGGAAATGTCTGGATTTGGCAGCCTCCTGCTGTCAAGCTAGCAATAAGCTGCTCAAAAGCAGGAGTCCTAGGCCTAGATATTACAGTAAGGAACAATATAAAAGTCATAACAGACAGCTCAGGCAGTGCTGAATTAGCCATGAGGCTTCTTTGACGGGGTTGGGAGGACTTCTCTTCCCCCTTCTAGGCTAGCTGTGACTCAGTTTCCCCCTTTCACACTCCCACTGGACCAGCTCAGTCAAGAACTGTCCAGCCCGTAGGGGTTAACTCTCTTAGTCACCTTTATCTCAGAATTTCCCAAAACACAAAACTCTTCACCAGGTTTGTCTGAGCTTGCTGGCTCAGAATCTCCCCAAACTGTGTTACTCCAAAGTTAGGAATCACTTACACTCACAAGCTTATTTAAAGGAAGTTTATTATAAGAATTAAGATTAATATGCAATACAAGATTGTGCTCAGAGTGCAGTATTCAACTAAACATAAAAGATAACACATGTCTAACTTACTGGGGAAATTCTACCTATCCTACCTAGTCAGCTATACGTTAACGTTCAGTTCTCTCTTACAAGCGTCTTGTCACATTTCTGATGTTAGAATTGGGTGTTTCCACTTTAGTTGCATTTACAGAGTTTCTTTCACATTCTCCTTCAGTCAAGGTTTTTTGGACTCTCTCTCTCTCTCTCTCTCAAGGGTGGAGAACCTCTAGCCCATGGGTCAAAAACAAATCCAGCCCACAGCTGTTTTTTTTATTTTACCCCTTTCCACTTCCTGCATCTGGCCCATGGATCTAGCCCCTACCCACAAGCACTGAGTGAGTCAGCTAAGAGGAAGGGAGTGTGGCAGATCTAGTCAGGGCAGCCAGGAGTGGTTTTCTGACTCTTTTTCCCCCTCCCCTGGAATTTTGTTGTGAGCCAGTCAAAAGCCGGGCTGTGGTTTGGGGGTGGGGGAGAATGTTGGTTGGTTTTTGGAAAAAGGAGAAGGGCACTTGGGAGAGAGGGAGAGTAATTGGCTGCTGAGGAGACAGCAAGACTGCAAAGGGACCAGCTCCTTGTTATCGCACAAGTGACCTATACAAAGGACAGTGGAAAGGAGCAATCGGGTAGCCTTTCTGTGCACCAGGTGGAAGAGATCAGCTGGCAGAGTGGTCAGCATCGTGCTTTGTGGATAAGGACTGAGACGCTGGACAAAGTGGGCCCCCAACATTGCCGCCATCAACATCACCATCGACAAAAGTGTCACAGGGTTGGAATCCACTACCCCACGTTTCTGGGTTAGGTGACTCACTTTCCCTCACTTGCAGCCCGTCTGAATCAGTTCTCTCTCTAGCTGATTCAGTCCTACAAAGGGGCAACACTTTTATCACTCAAGTTTCAGAGGCTTCCCGTTCTCAAGCTCTTTCTCTCTCTTGGTTCGCAAGTGCTTGAGGGCACAAGATCTCAGGTAAAAAAGAAAGTTTATTGATTACATAAACAAAGATAGTTTGAACGCAGAGTGGCAAATAAAACAAAAGTAAATAACGCATTCCTAGTCGGTACTGTGTAAGTCCCTAGTTAAGATCTTACCCTACCAAAAGTCCATTCTCAGCCAGATGTAGCAAGGCTGGGCTCTTTCTCCTTGGGCTGGTCAGCCAGCAAAGTCTCTACTCCCAACTGGCTTCCATCTGATCTCAACTGATTTGAGGGAAAAGGTCTTCTTTCTTAAATATCTTTTCAGCTTTCTTTGTTTGACTTTCCCGCCTGGAGGACTCTGTGCTTGTAGACACGTAGGCAGGAAAAGATACATTTGCAACTGAATGGTTCCTGTCTGGCTCCTGCAGAGGTGTTGATGGGCTTTCTGAATACACATTCGGCATGGCTTTGTCTGTCTCCATTGCATGAAGTGAGTTTCCAGTTCTCAGCTTTTACATTACATACATGTTTAACGTTTACTTTTACATATTTGTTAGACCTGTATTCCAGTATCTCTGTGTAACAAACGGTTCACAGAGGACAGCACTGTCAGCCACACTTTGATTTCAGGCCTGTACATTGGTTTTGATGTGGGAAGCTTCCCAAGTGAATATAAGCATTGATTTCAATCCTTTTTATATTAAAAACTGTTCACTGTTTCACTGAGTTTTGGTCCAGCGTCTCCCTGTTAAATAGCTGGAATCCCTGTAATAAATTTTATGGGTGAATCCTTGATTGGCAATCCATTACAGGAGTAAAGATGAGGGCATGCACTCAAGCATAGGGCATAGATCCATGATCTGGGCCCTCTCCATCCTGAGCACACTCCTCAAGAATCCCCACTGCCAACCCCTATCCAACCCAAAGAGCTTCTCCTAATTTTTAAAGTGGCCTGCCAGAGGGGAAAGGTTCCCCACCCATGCCCTAAACCAGGGGAAGCTAAGAGGTTGATCATGACCTGCTCGTAGATCACAAGCTAGTCTTCAGTAGATTACAGTAAGAGGATGGGGACCAGCCTCTTAGAGATTACCTCTGTGGAGGAGAGTGGGAGCGGTGCCCCAGGGAGGAGACACTCCTCCAGCATGGTGGGAGTTGTTGTTTACCCTCTCAAATTTATTTATTTCATTTATTTATTTAAAATATTTTAACCTGCCCATCCTGCCACAGGCAGCTCTGGGCGATGTACAACATCAAATATTAAAAAAACCATTAAAACAACTATAAAATAAAACCATAAAAACTATAACCATAAAAACAACTGTCATCTACCGTCCCCCTGGTCCTCTCTCTTCCTTTCTTTCTGACTGAGTCCTGGCTCACCTTCTTCCTCTCTGTTGATATCCCCACTCTCATCCTTGGTGACTTCAACATTCATGTTGATGACCCATCTCAGCCCTCAGTCTCTCGCTTCCTCTCCCTAGCCTCCTCCTTCAACCTCCACCTTTGGACCAACTCCCCCACCCATACTAATGGCCATTCTCTTGATCTTGTCCTCTCTAGAAACTGCTCTGTCGCTGATCTCTCCTTCGATCCTCATCCTATATCAGACCACTTCCTTGCCTCTTTCAACATTTCCCACTGTCCCCCCTCCTCTTCCCCTTCTCTACGCCCCTTCCGTGACCTTCAAGCTATTGATCCCCTGGACTTTGCCTCCTCTCTCTCTCCCCTTCTTCCTACAGTCTTCTCTTCCTCCTCCCCTGACTCCGCTGTCTCTGCTCTCAACGCCTCTCTCTCCTCCACACTTGACTCCCATGCCCCTCTCTCTTCCCGCCCTGCCTTCTCCCACAACCCCCGTCCTTGGCTCACCCCTAGTATCCGCCACCTCCGTTCTTGCACTCGTGCTGCTGAACGACTCTGGCGCAAATCCCATTCTCACGCTGACTTCCTTCACTTCAAATTCTGTCTCTCCACCCTTACTTCTGCTATCTCCCTTGCTAGACAACACTACTATGCCTCCCGCATTGAGTCCTGTTCTCGGGACCCTCGCCGCCTGTTCTCTACCTTTGACTCCCTCCTCAAGCCTCCCTGTCCTCCCCCTCCTTCTTCCCTTTCTGCTCAGGATCTTGCCTCCTTCTTCACCTCCAAGATAGACAAGATCCGCCTCGACATCGCTTCCCACTCCTCTCTTCCCACTCCCACCCCTCTCCCTCCTCCCCCTCCTTCTCTCATGTCCTCCTTCTCCCCTGCCTCCCTTAAGGAAATCTCCTCTCTGCTCTCCTCCTCCAACCCTTCCACTTGCCCCCTTGATCCCATTCCTTCCCGCCTCCTCACCTCCATTACTCCCACTGTCGCCCCTTCCTTCCTGCACATCATCAACCTCTCCCTCTCTACTGGCTCTTTCCCTTCTGCCTTCAAACATGCCACAGTCTCTCCTATTCTCAAAAAGTCCACTCTTGACCCCTCTGACCCTTCTAGCTATCGTCCTGTCTCACTCCTTCCTTTTGCTTCCAAGCTGCTTGAACGTGTTGTCTACTCCCGCTGCCTTGACTTCCTATCCTCCAACTCCTCCCTTGACCCCCTCCAATCTGGCTTCCGCCCCCTTCATTCTACTGAAACTGCTCTCGCTAAGATCACCAACGATCTTCTGGTGGCTAAATCTAAACGTCTCTATTCCATTCTTGTCCTCCTTGATCTCTCTGCTGCCTTCGATACTGTTGACCACTCACTCTTGCTGGATTCCCTTCACTCCCTTGGCTTTTGTGGCTCTGTCCATAACTGGTTCTCCTCCTACCTCTCTGACCGCTCCTTTAATGTGTCTCTCTCCAACTCCGCCTCCTCCTCCTTCCCCCTCTCAGTTGGTGTTCCTCAAGGCTCTGTTCTTGGCCCTCTCCTCTTCTCGATCTATACCTCATCCTTAGGCAAACTCATTGCCTCCCATGGCTTCCAATACCACCTCTATGCTGATGACACTCAACTCTATCTCTCTACTCCCTCTCTCTCTCCCTCTGTTCAAGCTCGTCTCATCAACTGTCTCTCTGACATCTCTACCTGGATGTCTCAACGTCAACTCAAACTCAACATGGCTAAAACTGAACTCCTTATCTTCCCCCCTCATCCTTCCTCTCCTTCCTCACTGTCAATAACTATTGATGGAGTCACCATCCTGCCTGTCCCCCAAGCCCGTAGCCTAGGCTTCATCTTTGACTCAGCCCTTTCTTTTAAACCCTACATTGACTCTGTTGCTAAATCCTGTCGCTTCTCCCTCCATAACATTGCTAAGATTCGCCCTTTTCTCTCTGTCTCGTCTGCCAAAACTCTTGTTCATGCTCTGGTCATCTCTCGCCTCGATTACTGTAACCTCCTTCTCACTGGCCTTCCCCGGTCTCACCTTTCTCCCCTCATCTCTGTCCAAAACTCTGCTGCCAGGGTCATCTACCTCGCCAGTCGCTTCGACCATGTGCAGCCCCTCCTCTCTTCGCTTCACTGGCTTCCCCTTCCTGAACGAATCCTGCACAAGCTCCTAGTCTTCACCTATAAAGCTCTTCACAACCTTGCTCCCCCCTACCTCTCTGCACTTATCGCCCTCCATACTCCAGCCCGTGCACTTCGCTCCTCCTCTGTCCCTTCTCTCACCCTTCCACGCCTTCCCTGCTCCCCTAAGCGCCTTCGTCCCTTCTCACTTGCTGCCCCCCATGCCTGGAACTCCCTCCCTGTCCACATCCGCCTTGCCCCCTCCCTTCATACCTTCAAATCTCTCCTTAAAACTCACCTCTTTCGCTCTGCTCTGTCTGACTCTTTATCCTGCTGAGCCACTATTCCTATACCTACGATCGGTTTACCCTTATCCTTGCAACATGGACCTGCCTGCTGTCATTCTCATCGTAACCAAGCCAAGTACGTGCACTTGAGACCTCGCATCTTCATGAATGTTAGACCCCTTGTCTCTCCCTCTGTTCCCCTTCCTAAGTCTCTCCCCCAGCTCCTGTCTCTCAGATTGTAAGCCCTAGGGGCAGGGACCTTGTCTATTTTATTACTTTGTAAAGTGCCAGGTACACTGCTGGTGCTATATAAATGTTTGTTAATAATAATAATAATAATAATAATAATAATAGTAATAAAATACACAACAAAGGGAGAGATTAAAAAAACCCTAACGGAAAAGCCAAACCGAAGAACCGGTGTAATATGTTCCCAGTGGCCCAATCCCACCAGGAGATGGGCTGCCGTGTTCTGCACCAGCTGCAGTCTCTGTACCATCACCAAAGGTAGCCCCACATAGAGCGTGTTACAGTAGTCATGAGGTGATAAAGGCATGAATGACGGTGGCCAGGTCTGAGTCCGAAATGTACGGCCAAAGCAGATGCACCAGATGTAATTGGCAGAAGGCACTCCTTGCCACAGCCTCCACCTGAGCATCCAAGTGGAGTTGCGAGTCAAAGAGCACCCCCAGACTCCACACCTGGGCTGGGGGACCAGCAGAGGGCAGACCGCCAGAGCTAAAACTAGAGGACACTCCAGGAAACTAACTGGCAGCAGATTTAAAACAAATAAAATATTTTTTCACACAACACACAATTAACTTGTGGAATTTGTTGCCAGGCGAGGTGGTCCAGGTCAGTGGTGTAGCTGTGTTTGAAAAAAGATTGGATAAGTTCTTTGATGATAGGTCCATTAATGGCTATTAGCCAAGTAGGTTGGAGGATGAAACCTCTGCCTGTCAGGAGCTGGGAGTGAACAGCAGGGAATGGATCACTTCATTGTGACCTGTTTGGGTACTTCTCCGAAGCTACCAAGAATGGCCACTGTCAGAGACAGGATTCTGGGCTCAATAGACCATTGGTCTGGCCTAGAATGGCACTTATATTCCTACGGATTTTTCTGAAGGGAGTGCTCCTCTCCACTCCTGAGACCAGATGCCCTAGAGCTGGGAACCAGTGGGAGGAGTCCCAGTCTGGCATGCCTGAGCCAGCAGAAGGTGTTGTAGTAGATCCCTGGGATCACTTTGATTGTGTGCACCATAGGTCTGGCCACCCCTGGGAACACAAGGAAGCAGACCAAACCGGGAACGAAATTCTAATGTTAAAGAATTTTTATATATTTATTTTTTAATTGATTTAACGGGGAGGGGGAATAAAATGCAGAGAAGTACACATACTTAATAGCAAAGCTATTATACACGTACAATTTAAACTTTTAAACCGAATGCACTGTCCTCTATAAATCTGTCGCCATCATGTAGATACCCATCTATCCTATATACTCCCACTACCCTCAAATAATTACAGCCTCCAGCCCAAGCAATCCTTTAATGGTTGCCCATGTCCTGAGGCACCTCACCTCCTCAGCCATGCCAGTCCTCACAGCTCCCCACCCATAGCTCTCCCACTAGCTACCCTTTCTTTGTTGTGCCTCAGCTGCTCCAACTATCCTTCTAATTAAAGTTTCCTCATTTTCTAAGCTCCCAATTGGCTGTGTCTGCTGCAGACAACATCCCGTGTACTGTTCTGACCCCAGGACACCACACTAGCATTGTTTCCCCCTTCAAAGGAGACTTTCCAGACCCCTGACAAGTACTTTGGATCTGCAGAAGTTCAGCTCCAACACCAAGGACTTCTGAGCAACTTCCCTTTTGTAGACATGTCATCAAGAAGGTCGGAGAGCTCCAGTCTTCAGCCGCACCCATCTTCTTCCAGTGGCCACTTGGAACTTGCTCAGACAGGATACAGGATACAGCACAGAGACAGCCCTACTTGGCCTGATGGATGCTCTTCCACTGGTCTAGGACAGGCAATAATGCTCTACACTGAAGTCACTAGACTGGTCAATGGCAAACAGCTCTGTTGAGACCTCCCAGGAATTGCAGCATACTGGCTTCACTTCATCCTTCAGAGCTCAGCAGTGAAAATGGCACCCATCCATGCTCAGCAGCCTCATCCCATGCCTGCTGTCAGCTTGGATGCTGCCATGGAGGTTTTGTGTCTCATCCAGTTCCCCCCAAACTTTCTACCAAGATTAGAAGTTGAGATATCCTGGAAGCCCAGCCCCAGATGAGGAGCCTCAGATCCAGCGGGTGTAAAGAGAGGGAAGTGTTGTGGGGAGCAGGCTCCAGCACTCACGTCAGCAAGCAGAGCTGGGCTCCACCATGGCAGATTGATAGGTGTCTGGCGGGAAACATCCTGCTGATAGCCCGAGAACAAAACACAACCAGGGAGAAATGACAGCTGCTCCTGTAACTTTTCCATCATCTCTGCCAATAGCAGCCACGGCGCCTGCAGCTCCACGATTGATGTGTCTCTGGGGACTCCCGCAGCTTGGAAGCCACAGTCAGGGAGAATAAAAAAATTGCTAGTGGAACCCAGAGGAGACTTCAGATCCTTATCGAGAACAAAAAGGACATCAATCTGTTGTCAGCACAGACCTGTCAGATCCAACCTGCACACTCACAGCCAGTGCACCAAGCAGGGCAAAGGATATTTATTCTCAGTCCTGCTGTAAGAGACCAGTACCAACTGAGGACAGCTCTTTGCAGCCACATGGCTGGCTATCATCAGTGATCTTCCTAGGGAAGCAGCATTGGTCTGAGTCAATGCTTGGATGGGAGACTTCTAAGGAAAACCCAAGTCCAACAAGCAAAGATGTAAGTCATTCAATAAGAGCACACCAACACTCCTGCCTTTGGTCCTTGCTGCTATACTTCATCCCCATGCAACTCCATGTAGCAGCTGAGCACAGCCCTGCCCTGACACACCTGTGCTGTTGTCCCATTGCTGAGCCAACCCAAGCTGTGCCAGTGTACCCTAGTCCTGACCCAAACCACCCTTTCCAGCTGCACATCAGTCATTTACCTGCCCTTTGATCCATCCTCTGAGCAGAGGTCCAGGCTATTCCATTCACTACTGGCTGAGCAGATGGGTTGGTCTCAGGACTGGAACAGCAAGACAGGCTGTGGGTAAGGACTGAATTGTGTGGCAGAGCTAGGGAAGGGTGGGACAATGGCCTATGATTTTTGATTTATAGAATATGACAAGCTTATATATGTCATGTACTGTGGAAAAAGCAGCATTTCTGCATTTCCAAAATGCATGCATGTAAAACAGCCATGTTTGGTGTCCCTAAACGCTAAATAGAATGATGTTGGAAATATGTTGTCAACAGTTATGCAGCAAAAAATTATAAAATATAAATTTATGTGAGGCATAGAAGCGGTTTTGGATGGCAGACAGATATCATTCACCTGGATCCACAAACCAGCAACTTGATCAGTGCGATATGTGAAGGACCTCTACTGAAGAGGCTGTAAGATTGCTTACATGCACAGGAGATGTCTTCATCACCTTGCATGGACTCTAGAACTAACAGGCAGGAACCATCTACTATGCCTCCCGGGTTGAATCCTACTCTTTTGACCCCCGCTGCCTCTTCTCCACCTTTGACTCCCTTCTCAAGCCCCCCTGACTCCTTCCACCCTCTTCCCTTTCTGCTCAGGATCTCGCATCATTCTTCACCTCAAAGATTGAGAAGATCCGTCAGGACATTGCTTCCCACCCGTCTCCTCTCCCCGCTCCCTCACCACCCCCTCCACCTCCCCCCTCTCTCCTCTCCTCCTTCCCTCCTGCCTCCCTTGAGAAAATCTCCTCTTTGCTCTCTTCCTCCAACCCCGCCACCTGCCCTCTCGATCCAATTCTCTCCTGACTCCTGACCTCCATTGCTCCCACTGTTTCCCACCCCCCACCCCCTTACATGTCATTAATCTCTTCCCCTCCACTGGCTCCTTCCCCTCTGCCTTCAAGAATGCCACCGTCTCTCCCATCCTCAAAAAGTCCACCCTCGACCCCTCTAGTTACTGGCTCGTCTCCCTCCTACCCTTCGCCTCTAAGCTTCTGGAATGTGTTGTCTACTCCCGCTGTTTGGACCTCCTCTCTGCCAACTCCTCCCTGGACCCTCTCCAATCTGGCTTCCTCCCTCTTCACTCCACTGAAATTGCCCTTGCCAAGATCACCAATGATCTACTTGTCGCTAAATCTAAGCACATTTACTCCATTCTTGTCCTCGACCTCTCTGCTGCCTTTGACACTGTTGACCACTCACTCCTACTGGACTCTCTCCACTCCCTAGGCTTCTGCAGCTCTGTCCTTGACTGGTTCTCCTCCTACTTCTCTGACCACTCCTTTAATGTGTCTCTTCCCAATTCCAACTCCTCCTCTCTCCCCCTCTCGGTTGGGGTTCCCCAGTGCTCTGTCCTGGGCTCTCTCCTCTATCTACACCCTGTCCTTTGGCAAACTCATTGCCTCCCACGGCTTCCAATATCATCTTTATGCTGACGACACTCAACTCTATCTCTCCATCCCCACTCTCTCCGCTTCCGTCCAAGCTCGCCTCATCAACTGTCTCTCTGATATCTCCGCCTGGATGTCCCAACGTCAGCTCAAGCTCAACATGGCTAAGACTGAACTCCTTATCTTTCCTCCCTTCCCTTCCTC
>QEPC01009299.1:1456390-1480754 GCA_003113815.1 Sphenodon punctatus
AACCAGGAGTTTGAACAGGATACGTTCAGGAAGGGGGAGCCAGTGAAGGGAGAGGAGGAGAGGCGTTACATGGTCGAAGCGACGGGCAGAGTGAATGATCTTGGCGGCAGAGTTTTGGATCGCAACAAGGGGGGACAGGTGGGAGCGAGGGAGGCCAGCAAGGAGGAGGTTGCAGTAGTCTGCCCTCCCTGTAGACTCCTGCCTAACCGCAACCAAGCCAAACACGTGCACCTGAGACTTCGCATCCGCTTGAATGTTATTTATCCCTTGTCTCTCCCTATGTCCCCTCTCTTTGTCTCCCCCCTCCATGTCTATTAGATTGTAAGCCTTAGGCAGGGAACACGTCTTTCTTATTGTTCTGTAAGGCGCCAGGTATACAGCTGGTGCTACACAAATGCTTATAATAATAATAATAATTAATAATAACTTGGGCACACAGAGGCAACAGAAGGGTTTTAACACTGTAAGGAACAAAGAATGACAAGGAATATAAAAAGAGAGATGGAATGTGATTTTGTCCCCCTCGTTATTTTTAATTATTCATATATCTCAAGCAATGTGCCTGATACAATAAACAGTCAGGTCCCTGCCCCGAGGAGCTTAAATTCTAGGGGTGGGGAGACAAGGGGTGGGGAGACAAGAGGAGGGACACATAGGGAGAGACAGGGATACATTCATGAAGTCTCCTGACCATCAATGAAAGATGAACCCAACTCTGAGTTGTGATGGACTTTGGACCTAAGAGTGAAACAGACCTATTAAGAAAGGGGCATCTCAGGTTAAGCCAAGATTTGTGTTATTTTTAATCTTTTCCTTTATGCAGACAACTTTCTGTCTGCGCATTGCTTTGAACTTAATCTCTTTTATAAAGCTTTCTTTTATTATCAAGATGGGTGGGTGTGTGTGTGTGTATTGCTGAGACTGATACAGGTGCTCCTTGCTTAAAGACCAAGGTCTCTACCTACCCATAATTTCTTTTAATGTAATCAGAGACACTCCCAAGTCTCATATGGCTAAAGATTTACACTTCTAAATCTGGCTTGGGGCATTTGGAATAACATACCCTCCAATAACAGTGAGCAGAGTGGCCCTGGGTTGCAAAAGTGATAGCCTGTGTTGTAACTGAGTCACAGCTGTATCTGGAGGTGGGATGTCAGGCAGGGTGAACCCCAAACTCTTTCACGAGGGGGAACCCAGACAAGGAATAGCCAGATCCCATCTTCTCACTCCTACAAGGAGTGCGTACAGCCAGAGATATTTGATAGACTGCTGCAGGCATGTCAACTCTTGTGCTAGCATCAAAATTTGGAGTGGTTTCTTAAAGCCTACAGTCATGTAACTTGCGATAAAATCATAGGTATTTCAGCTATTGGGTGGTTGTTGCTCTTGTTTTGTTGTTTTCAAAGGGCAGTTTCAGCCTTCCTGGCTGTAGAAGGAAGCTTGGAAACATGATGGCAGTGCACCCTAATGGCTTAGAAACCAACAGTAAATGAATAAATAACTCCATTTTAAAAATTGGGAAATTTTCATGCCAATCTCATGTTTTGGGGGGTCCTGCCTCACAACTTTGGTTGTTTTTAAATGAGATGCTACCACATATGGCCACCCACTAAGCACTTACTCGAACACCCGTTTGAAAGTGGTGAGAGGGGATGCGTGCTCCCGTGAACCATGCAGCACTCACTCATGGCCACACACAGGGAACTGCTGGACAATCTGGAGTGCCCCATTTGGGGGAAGCCAAAAAAGTGCATGAGGAGAGGCACCCACACATCCCCTGCCCAAATGAACTGAGGTGCCCTCCCACACCAACAGACAGCTCTGTGGCCTCGTTGCCTCCCTAGTCCCGACCACAGCCCTACCGGGAGCTCTTGAAGGACACACTTGTGAAATACACCACCATGTTGGTTCAAAGCACAACAGCAGAGCCAATGTCATGGAGGACAGCAGCTCCAACAGCAGTATACTGTGTGTCCCGCCCAGTATGTGCCTCTGTTGTTGCTCAGGACTGCCAGCAGCTGCACTGGCTCCTGGGGATCATGGGCAGAAAGGGGTTACCGCTTACCGGCAGTGTTTCCATGGTGTCCAGGGCTATGTGTCATGGCAGAGGGCGGGCAGTTGGGTTGGGTTTGGGGGTGGGGTTGTTGCCAGGAGGGAGGGAAGGGGAATGGTTGTCTGTATGAGTTATGCCTCTGCCCCCCCCCCTCTCGCGAGGCTCCTTGCCGCGCCTGCAGTGAGTGAGGAGGCGGGACACAGGCTGCAGTTGAGATGGGGCCGGAGATGCAAGCCCTAGGGGAGAGAAGCGGCCAGGTGCAGAGTGCGGGAAAATTAGAAGAACCCCGCCGGGGTTGCTATGGAGCCCCGGCAGTGATGATAGGTCAGAAAGGGCCACGTGATGAAAATCTAGGGCAGGGTAGACCTCGCAGCACAATCAGCTCCAGCCTCACTTGCGGGCTGGAGCTTGGAAAGGAAACAGCACCCACCCACCCTCCCCTGAGCACTGTGGACGATTGACGGTCGCCTTTGTGGGGCCAGGAAGGAATTTTTAAGGGATCCCTAATCTGGTCACCACGGGGGTTCCCAAATTTTTCACCTTCCTCGGAGTGCTTGGTAATTTGGTTAATTAAGTTGTCCCACTTTTAGACAAGGGCGTGTTGTGCCTGCTTATAGTTTGTCGCACGCTGGCAGGGGTCCAGTACTGAGAGTTAAAGCATAGGTTGGAGTTTTAATAAGATGAGTCAGTTCTGTAAGAGATGGGGAGATCACACCCACCGAATTAGCAGGGGTAAGGCAGTCAATGGGGTGGAATCCCTGGGAGGGGGGTCAGCGTGGGCAGTAGGGACAGGTATGGTCCCCCATCTGCAGGCCCATTCCTCCTTACTCAACTCCGGAAGGAGTTTGGTCCTCCTCACGCACGCGGCAAGGGGGAGGCGTTAATCTGGTGGAGGGGTGGTAATTCGATGGTGCATCGAAATCACCCCTGCTTAGTTCTGGTTACGTTGATGCTCAGTTACTGGACCCACATCTCACTAGGCGATTTGTCCCCCACCTAATCCTAATCATGATAATTTGGTCTAATAAAGAGTGCGGCCGTTTTTAAACCCAACACTCAGTGTCTTGTCTCCTTTCGATGCATCGGCAAGTCTGCAGGTCTGGTCCGTGGTGGCGGGAGTGCGTGGAGGTTGTCTGAGTGGGTGTGGTGGCCACCCTGGGAGCTGCCTGTTAGAAACCACTCCCTACTCACTCCATGTGCATGGGTGCTCCGCAGCTGTGCCACTCAGCGGCCATGGACCCTTCCTTAAGCCGTGCTTGTTTAAAAACACCCTTTGTAACATTTGGGCTTGAAAACTCTCTTGCCAGATACAGCTTAGAAAGCTGGCAGGCAGGGCACCTAGGACGTTGCGAATTCAATGCCCCCAGAGTATCCCTGGAGAGATCAGGATGGATCTGAAGGCCAACGTGGCTTTGGACATCCCAGCGCAGAGAGAATTGTAAGAGTGGGAGCAAATACACCAGGACTGAAGCTGCCTTTCAATAGGGCCCCACTGTCACACACTCAGCACTGAGAAGCTGCCCACCAGGGTCCCCAGGAAGGGAAGGAGCAAACAAATGTGCAGTTCATGAATTTATCTTTAGCAACATGCTAATGAGAATAACCTTGTGCTTGCCTCTTCCTGCCATCCCTCCTGTATGCTGCTCATCTTATCTGTCTCCTGCAGGCTTTCACAGCATGCAAGCAAGGTCCTCTGCAAGAATCCCAAGATCAGGAAATTACTGACCCTGTAACCCCCATACTGATGCTATGTGAGAAGGCTCTGGACTTGGGCAGTGAATCTCCGCTGCCTCTGACCACATTAACACCTTGTGGGATTACATAGCTACTTGCAGATTAAAAGGGCATCAGAGTGTGTTGTTATAACAACAAATGCCTGCAGCATACCTAATGTGCTGCGACTTGTTGCTGCTGCCAGTGTTCGGGCAGGGGGAGTGGAGCATTGGAGATGGCAAGCTACACATCAGAAGGATCCAGATCAGACTTCTCTAGGGTTTCCCAATCATTCACTTGATTAAATACCTTCCAACAGTCACACATCCCACTTAGGAGGGACAGTCTCTCTTTGGGTGCTGAATTCCACTGTTCCTCTTTTAGGGGTCAAAGAGCCTCTTTCAGAACAGAGAGAGAGAGACAAAAGACCCAGTATTCAGGCCTCAGGCGAGAAAAACACTTCGGAGAACAATGGGGAGCTGGTGGAATGAAGCCAGAGAGCCTCTTTATGCACTTGGAATGTTGGGGGGGGGGGAGCATATACGTGCATGAGGGACAAAGCTTATTGGTAAAGGGGGTGTGGCTTGTCCCTCTTTAGCAACTGGAAATGTTGGGAGGTAGGTGACTAATGACTGGCTAGAGACGCTTTCCCTGCCACTGAAAAGTAGCCATTGGTTGTTAACAGAAGCCGTACCATCACAACATGATCCAGACTGGGAAGTCACTGGTACCATGGACTGGATCAGGTTCACCGGTACAATAAACGTGCCAGCAGCCAGGCTGCTGGGAAGGTCAGGGAGCCTGCCCCACCCCCATGCTGCACCCAGTACCCCGCCTCCCGCCATTGTGGCTAGTTATGGTTAGGGTGGCCATACCTCCCCTTTAAAAGAGGACATTTATGAAAAATACATGTTGCAGGGCTGCATTGGTTCCAGTGCAGCCCTGCACCATGTATTTTTCATAAATGTTCTCTTTTAAAGGGGAGGTATGGCCACCCTAGTCATGGTGGACCGAATCCGGGCCAGATCACGGCAGGCTATAACAAATGTTGTAGCCCGCTCTGGCCCAGTTGGGTGGACAATAGTCTGGGCTGTAACCTTGGTCTCCGAGATCACAACCCGGGCTAGCCGCTACCACACCCAGGAGCAATCTTGGGCAAACATTTGGCAGGGCTCCAACAAATGTAGTGGCATCCCGTGGGCCTAAATGGGCCACAGCAGGCCACCATCACTTTTGTTAACACCCATTGTGAGGTGGGGGCGCTCTGTAACAACTGCATAACAAGTGCCTGCACCTGATCCAAATAGGAAGAAAGAATACTGTAATCATCATTGGAGGCTGGTAGGAGGCAGACTGAAATCCCACGATTGGGTATTTGGTCTGGACAGAGGGTTAATAATCTGGATCTAATATTAGTGTCATGCATGGGGTTAAAAACAAGTTGGAGGAGGGGATGCAGCCCCCCTCCCGGCATTTGGGGCACAGGGGGTGTTCCCTTCTTTAATTTTGGCTTCACATAATCCTCATGGTGGTTGCCATGTCACCTCTATGAGGATTTGAAGGAAACAAAACTGAGGAGGGATTGCCCCCTGCACCATGCCACTCTCCAGTAGCACTGGAACAACATCCAGTAGCTCTAGCTGTATGAATGGGTGGAGATGTAAGGTAAGTTCCCTGTCTTCCCACCTTACTAAACTCAACTCTAGTTACCCTGCTGGGGCTATGGGTTGAGCACCAGTGGTCAGGAAGTCACTTTTCAGCCTTGCGCAAGAAACAGCCCCCTTGGATGTGGGAGTTATTGCTAAAATGAGGGGGTGCCCCCTAGCTGCAGTATCTGGCATTCTTTAGAGCTCTTATCCTGAGGATCAGTTTTAAACTGAGCAGAGCTTTAGGCACATTCCTGCAGCCCCTCTCTCTTATCTAACGTTCCTTTTTTCCCCTCCTTCTCTTTCCCATGTCCCTCTGTCTCTCTCTTTATTGGGGGGAGCTCCATCTTCTGCTCTCAACTGATCCAGTTCTCTCTGCTGGGTGTGGGGGAGGGATTCACCCCCCCAGTTCTCCATGCACTTTCTCTTCCTGGGTTTGCAGGGGGGTGGAGCCAAAAAAAACCAGGTCTCCTAAAGCAGAGGGTCCTAGGTAACTGCCTCATTATTAATTATTATTATTATTATTATTATAAACATTTATATAATGCCGGTCATGTACCTGGCGCTGTACAAAACAGACATAGACACAGTCCCTGCCTGTGGCTTACAATCTAAAAGACAAGGAGGGGGAGACAGGAAGAGGGGACAGTGGGAGAGGCAGGGGAGAAGACAAACAAACAAACATTCAAGCAGATGCGAAGTCTCAGGTGCATATGCTTGGCATGGTCATACACTTTGCCTTAAGGCTGGCCCTGTATGCATGTGCATCACATGCCTAACATGGCTTAGTCAATCAATGATTCAGATGCAGGTACATCTTGAGGTGGTACAACAGGCTGCAAGGGCCAATGATCTAGAGTTTATCCCAGGTGCTTCCCATCAGTGCACTTTCTCAGCCACCAAGTAGACAGGGAGACAAGTACCCTCCTGTTAGTACCATATGCTCAGCCATGTAACTGCCACAGGATTCTTCCAGGAGCACCCAACAAATGAAGAGGCAAGACCCCTTCCCAGAGAAGCTGATAGATGACGTAGCGCTCCAGAGCAACGTAGAATGCTGTAGGGCTGTGTCAACAGGAACGGATGCCATTTTTCTGGAAGCAGCATTTGTGCTGTGCAAAACTGGGTGAAAAAATGTCAGAGCTACCTCTTCTCTGTCTCTTTAAATCTCAGCCTCTGCTTCCAGGTTGGCAGCACATTTCTGGTGAGCAGGGGGCACTTTGCTGCAGGAACATAAATAGTGCCATACTGAGTCAGACCAATGGTCCATCAAGCCCAGCATCCTGTCCTCCAACAGTGGCCAATCTCGATCGCATGGCAGAAGAACCAACAGTCACAACGGGCAATCCATTCCCCGTTGTTCACTCCAGCTCCCGACAGCAAGAAGTTCATCCCGTAAGCTACTTGGTTAATAGCCATTAATGAACCTAATCTCTAAGAACTTATCCAGTCCTTTTTAAAACCCAGCTATACTACTGGCCCTGACAACATCCTCTGATAACAAATTCCGTAAGTTAATTATGCGTTGAGTGAAAAAGTACTTCCTTTTATTTGTTTTAAATCTGATGGCAGCTAGTTTCATGGGGTGTCCCCTAGTTCTAGTACTATTTCAGAGGGTAAATAACCGTTCCCTATCTACTCGTTCCATACCACTCAAGATTTTATAAACCTCTATCATGTTCCCTCTCAGTCTTCTCTTCTCTAAGCTGAAGAGACCCAGCTTGTCAAGCCCCTCTTTGTACAGAATCCGTTCCATACCCTTTATCATTCTCGTTGCCCTTCTCTGTACCTTTTCTAGTTCAGCTATGTCTTTTTTGAGATGGGGCAACGAGAACTGCATACAATATTCCAGTTGCGGTCGCACCATTGATTTGTATAGAGGCATTATGACATCCTCAGTTTTACTGGCTCTCCCTCCCGATTCTTTGCAAACCCTATGCTTGAGGGAGGAACTCCAGCATGAGGGAGCCAGATCATATCCCTGGATTCGCTATGTCGCAACAACATTGAACAAACGGTTTCTCGTTCTACTATCTGAGTACCCAAGCCCCAAGTGGGATTAAATCCCTTGTTCAACACAGATCTAGCGACATAGCGATTCAGGAGGATCTGGCTGCCCTCAAGAATTTGAAGGTGGCCCCAGGACTTGCAACGAGTAAAGTGCACTTTAGGAGGGAATTATATTTGGACATACTGGGGAGCACTCAGCTGAGACGGCAGTATACCCTTTTTCGTTTTAATCTGATCCCATCTTTGGTGGTAGAGGGTAGGTACGCAAAAGTCCCCTACCAAGATCGGAAATGCTCATGCTCATTGTTTGAGGTGGAGTCTGTGGAGCATCAAATATTTTTTGGCCCCTACTATGCCCACCTGAGGGAGATGTGGCTGAACCCCCTGCTGGACGGCAAGGGACTTACCCGGGCTCAATCTCTGACGTACTTAGCCACCCTGTCAAACCCCAGTGACATCACTTCCCTGGCAACATTCCTTATCCTAATAGTTAAGCTATGAGAGAGGATTAGATCCCAACTATATGGCTTACAAGCAATGTAGCCACTACAGTGTTGGGAGTTAGTGATTATAAATCAGCTCAAAGACTGGCCAGTTGGCAGCCATTTTAATAACCAAATACACCCTCCTAAAAGTGAGCACTCAACCGATTTTTATATGCTATTTTACTATGTATTCTATTAACCGTTCGATCTCTTTGTACAGTATTTTGATTGTTGTTGTTGAGCTCTGCCTAGTATTGATATGTTTTTGTGAAGGCCATGGTGGAAGCCTGAGCCAACAAACTTATTACTTACTTACAGTTTTATTCTCTATCCCTTTGCGAATAACTCCTAACATTGTGTTTGCTTTTTTGACTGCAGCTGCACATTGGGCTGAGGATTTCAGTTATTGTCCACAATCACTCCTGGATCTTTTTCCCAAGTGGTAACTCCTAGCTTAGGCTGCATTCAGATGTGCATTTAAATCGCACAGCGGCAGCAGCATTGTGCGATTTAAAGCAACGTGCACTTCCGGGTTGGTGTGAATGCACCGAGTGCGCACATTTCAGCGTAATGCGAACTGTTGGAGTGCGGTTTTAAAAGCTGCTCTGAGCAGCTGCCATTATCTGCCATTTAGATGCTCAGGCATTCAGTCTCATAAGATCCTGTTGCAGTTCTTCACAGTCTGCTCGTGTTTTAACTACCTTGAATAACTTGGTGTCATCTGCAAATTTGATCACCTCATTCTTAACGCCCTTTTCCAGATCATGAATGAATACTTTAAACAGCACCAGTCCCAATACGGATCCCTGGGGCACACCACTATTTACTTCTCTCCATTGTGAAAACGGGCCATTCAGTCCTACTCTTTGCTTTCTATCCTTTAACCAGTTACCAATCCATGGTAAGACACTACCTCCTATCCCATGACTTTTTCATTTTCTCAAGAGTCCTTTATGTGGGACCTTATCAAATGCTTTCTGGAAAACCAGGTCTCCCTTGTCCACATGCTTGTCCCAGCTTAGCTGCAGCTGGAACATGTCCCTGGGGAGCTTGGGTTTCTTGGACTTCTATGTAAACCTTTTAGTTAAGCTGTGATAATTGTGATGCTCTAACACTCACAGATGGGGTAATCACAAAGTAGGACTTTAAGAAGACTCAGGGTGGGGTCTAGGGTGGACAGCTATACAAAATTTAGAGGACACGTATGAGAAATACAGGTTGCAGGGCTATTGGAGCCAATGTAGCCCTACAACCTGTATTTCTCATAAGTGTCCTCTAAAATTTACATAGCTGGCCACCCTAATGGGATCCCACAGCTGGTCAGTGCTGCCCTTAGTGTCAGCATTAATCCCATTGACGTGAGTGGGTCTCACGCCTGTTCTAAAGAATTTGAGGTTGTGCCGTGTTTGTTAGTGTGTTGCCACATAGTCTCCACCCCTGTAGCAAGAACATGGAGATGCCACAGCAGGAGTTCAAATGTGCTGACAGGCTGTGTGGCAGCACCTACCCACTGCCCTGTCTGCAGCAGCCCAAAGGTTCTTCCCAGCTGTGGTTCCACCAGCAGCAACCCCAACTGGGAAAAACCTGGGAGGGGCCTGATTCTTGAATATCCTGATCAGCAGCCCCCTCCCAGTTCCCTGGATCAGCTCTGGGTGCCAAGTGCTGCTCTGGGGGATTATTTCCATGCTATGATGGAAGGGTGGTTGTTTCCATGTTTTCTGGGGCTGGATTTGCCACACAGCCAGATCTCTGTGTGTTTGTGTTGGGGGAACATTTTCCAAGGTCCTAGGTGTGTCTGTGTATGCAACATCCATAAATTAAAGTTACTGTATTAAGAACAGTAATTGACTATAGAGCCACCAGATGGCGCTGCTAAATTTATGTGTACATGGAAGGGAGATGGGGTTTTGCAGTTGAATCCCTCAGCATTGCTTCTGTTCCTCAGCATCTGTTCCTCAGCATTGCTTCCTGCCTTGTTGCTGCTTCTATGCCCTGACCTTTACTCCTGCACTGTGGTCTGTTCCCTCTTCCAGCCTTGGACCCCATCTACTTTCTCCAGCCTGCTCCTTGCCTGTGACCAGTTTCCTGTCTGCTCTGCTCAACTCTAACTTACCAGCCGCTGTGGATGCCCCTTGTCCAAACCCTGCTTCGCTCACAGATTGACCCCCTGGCAGCTGGCATCAGCCTCCAGCATGAATTCTGGCATTGCTCTGTCACCAGGCCAGGTCATAGCTTGGCTGGCTTCTTGGATCGTCTTCAGTCTTTTGGCTCAGACCTCCTGGTCTTTTTCTGACATATTCTCCTAGTTTGTCTGACCTTGCCAATACCTGATGCCTTTAGTTTTTACATCAAGTTGCTAGAATTGCTGTAAATGTAGGAGGCTGAGGAAGCACATAGCAGCAGTGGCTTGTGATCCCTGTCAGATTAAACAATAACATAGCTACAGCAAAGCAGGTTTTGCTTCCTGCTGGTGCCTTCTCTGGGGTTGGTGGGAAAGGTAACTGGAGACTTAGGGCGTTGATAGACGATCCCGTTCACAAGCAGGATCCTTCAGCGCCGGCATCTCTCCCCCGCCTTCCTCTGTATGCCGTGTCCGATGTTCAGACACGGCGTACAGTCGTGCGCATGCGCGCCCTTCTGCACATGCGCACTCGGCCAGGGAACCCGGAAGTGCGGCGTAAAGCCAGCACTTCGAGAATCTGTGTCGGAGGGGCCAGGATCGCCGACCCGGTCAGACGCGGGGTATGATCCGGCCTTAAAGTTTACACCAGCGCAAAGAAAGGCGGCTGATCAAAGGATCAGCCGCCTTTTTTGTCTCGTCTATAAACGCCCTAAAGCTCATCAGGGGCTTGGAGTGAATAGCAGGAAATGAATCACTCCATTATGATCAGTTGTGTAAACTCTGAGCAATCAAAACTGGCTACTGTCGGAGACAGGATGCTGGGCTAGATGGACCATTGGTCTGACCTAGTATGACACTTCTTATGTTCTTATTGAGCTAGCTTTAGGGGTAGGCAGAGTAGGCTGATGCCTTCGGCAACAAATTGCTCAAGGATGGCACAACGAACCAGGTGCACTCCCTCTTTCACCCACAGTGCAAGGGGAAGGGAATGTTCTGAGATCATTTTGCAGCTCTCTGACATTTGTTGCTGTGGGCTTGCCGTGAGGCGGGGCACTGCTGCTTCCCTGCTGGACAGCGGATTAGTGGGGAACCAGGATTATTCCCCTCCTTCCCACTCCAGTGCAAGCACCCAGCTCAAGACTTGCGTTGCATGTGGGGGGAGTACTCCCATTTCAGGCACCGGGAGTGTTCCAAACTCTGCTGGGAGCCCCCAGCAAGAGGGATGCAGAGGCAGCTGGGCGGTGCAGCACCTTATCATATTTTGCCTAGGACAGCAAAATCTGTAAAGCTGTCCCTACGGGCAAATGACTGTAATTCGGTGTGCTGGCCATGCTTTTTGTTGCTGTTGCTTTTCTTGAAATCCTAGTGCCAGAGACTCATACTTATATCAGAAAGTCAGAATTAATTAATTAATTAAATATATTTATTTATATAAATAATTTAATTATTATTTATATAAATAAATTCCTACTTTCTAATCATCATGGTTGTTGAGAAAAGCTTGGAAAACGTGAATTGTAAAAGTTCAAAACCCAAGAAGGGCCCCAGTGTCTTAATTTTCCTGATGTTTAAATAGGTGAAGCTGGCAATGTTGCTTTCCACTGCAAACACAGACCCTCTCCTAGTTCAGGATTCTGGATATATTAACTGCCAGGCGTCAGCTTGCTGTTCCATAAAGAACTATACCTAGAATCCTTACCAGAAGGTAGGGATGGGACTATCGGCAAATTATCGGTTACCGGTTTTATCAGTATTGGATTAATCCGATATCGGGTTTATCGGTATGTCGGTTTCTTAACATTGCCAATTTTTTTGATCTTTAACATTGTGGCCATTTTAAAAATGGCCACAAAGTTATAGATCAAAAAAATCGGCAATGTTAAAAAACTGATATACCGATATCGGTATTATTGGATGAATCCGATATCGCCAACTATCAACATTATCGGATTAATCTCATACCGATAGTCCCATCCCTACTAGAAGGTACCCAAGGCATTGTGTGCCCATGTTACTGGCCGGCACAGAGGACATGTCCTGTCAGAGCCTAGGGTTCCTGTGCAGGGAGCAGTTTCCATCTGTTGTTTAATTACACAAATACTGGCTAGTATCATCTGTGCATGAAGCACTCAGCGCAAACAGGAGGCCGTGACATTGTTAGTGCCATCGCCCTTTCCTGATATGGAACATATAGCTGACACCACCACAGAATCAACACTGGTGCCAAGAGCTTTTCCCTATATACAACCAGCCAGCCAAGAGAGTTGACAAGGGTAACTGTCAACCTTTTCCAGAAGGTAACTGGAAACCCAGAAGTTCCCCGGAAGGTCTAGTGAAGGGCTGAAGGGAAGCCGGCCACTAGCACTGAAGCCGCCCGGACCCATGTCCTGCTGCTGCCGCCGCCCCCCGGAGGACAAGTAAGGCGATCGGGGGGGGGTAGGGCAATCCCTGGGGTGGGGGTGGGTGTTAGGGATCACCCTGGCTGCTGCTGGTGCGGGCTCCAGGTCACCGCCGGACTTTGGGTTAAAAACATTTTTAAAATCCAGGGTGGGTGGGGGGTGTCCCCCCTTCCACCCGCGCAGCCTGGATGGGGGAGGGAAAGTGAGTGGGGGGGTGTTGTTGTTTTTTACATTGCAGCCATTCATTTCAGTGGCTGCAATGTAAAAAAATCCGGCACGAGGAACTGGTACCGGTACCCCCAGATTACCGGGTTAATCCGAAACTGCCAGTACAGCAAAATACCGGCTGTTTCGGATACCGGAGGAACCGAAATTCCCACCCCTAGTAAATAGTGGTGTGCCCTAGGGATTTGTACTGGGACCGGTGGTGTTTAATGTATTCATTAATCATCTGGAAAAAGGAGTAAAGGGTGAGGTGATCAAATTTGCAGATGACACGAGATTATTCAAGGTAGTTAAAACACAAGCAGACTGTGAAGAATTGCAGAAGCAAGGATTTTGCGAGACTGGGTGACTGGATTCCAAATGGCAGATGAGATTTAATATGAACAAGTGCAAAGTGATGCACATAGGAACAATCCAAACTATATGTCCACAATGCTGGGTTCTAAATTAGGAGTTAACACTCAGAAAAAGGACTTTAGAGTCATTGTGGACAATACACTGAAATCCTCAGCTCATTGTGCCGTGGTCGTCAAAAAAGCAAACAGAATGTTAGGAATTTTTCAAAATCGATAGAGAATAAAATGAAAACTATCATAATGTCACTATATAAATCCATGGTGCAACCACACCTTGAGTATTGTGTGCAGTTCTGGTCACCCCATCTAAAAAAAATAATAGTAGAAATAGAAAAGGTACAGAGAAGGGCAACAAAAAGTATAAGGGGTATGGAACAGCTCGTCTATGAAGGGAAATTGCATAGGTTGGGGCTCTTCAGCTTGGAGAAGAGACGACTGAAAGGGGATATGATGATAGAAACGTTTATTTTCACGCGTGGCCCTATAGTTAAGGCGGTAGCAAACTCTCATTGAACAGTGCCTATACTGGGGGGGGTTCCCCATCCCTCACCTGCCTCTGCCTGCTAGTAGTGCTGCAAAAGCAGGACACCGATGGGACTGGGAGAGAAATCTGTTTGTTTACAAACAACTCCTCCCCATGTGAGTGATCAGAAGGTTGTTGCCTTGTAAAGAAGGTTCTTTGAGACGGCTCCTAACATTCTCACAACTGGGTTGTATATGCTCGCCATATTCAAATACTAGACCACGTGATGATCTCGAGATCCTCTAGTATAAAAAGCACTCTCCCCCTCAGAATGACAGTTCCTTCCAACTCTTTCTAGGAATATAAGCAAAAAAATCCATGTGGGGCTGGAAGGGTGGGTGTTGTGAGAATGTTTGGAGTCATCTCAAAGAGCCTTGTTTACAAGGCAGCAACCTTCTGTTCTTCTTCGAGTGGCTCCTATCAGGCTGTTTTTACACAGCTTCGCTGGGTGTTGGGTCCATGGATGCGCCAGTGCATGGGTGGGGCATACACAAAGCCGCACACGCATCCCCACTCACCCCCCACTCATCTGCACCCACGGAGCAACCACCATTTTCCCCAGTTGCTCTGTGCATGGAGACAAGATGGGGGGTGAGTGGGGATACGTGTTAGGCAGGTGTGGGTGCACGCACCACGTCGTTCACACAAGACTCCCCCACTCATGAACACACAGAAATCTGTGTGTTCATGGGTGGGAGAGGCCCATGTAGAAAGGACCACATTCTCACAACTGTCTTACTTATATTATCTTAGGTAGGAATTTAGGATGTAAAGCAATATCTATTCTATCTTGGAAAATCTGCAAATATGGTTCTGAGATTATTATGGCTATTTCACTAACTCTTCTTAATGAAGTTATTGCTAACAGGAATACTGTCTTTAAACCCCCACCCCATAACCAGTTCATTTGCGCCCCCCATATAATCAATTCACACTGCCCCGAGGCCGCAAATGAACTGGTTATGGGTGGGGGGCAGTGTGAATTGATTATATGGGGGGCAGGGGCACAAATGAACTGGTTATGGAGTGGGGGCACAACTGAACTAGTTATATAGATGTCTCTTTTCATGGCATAATGCGCTTAATAGGCTGGCTGCATTTTGGGTGTCGTGTATTTGATAGCAGCGACCCCAGGCCTGCCGAACCGGGCGGCACCCCTAGGCCTGCCGGCGGGACACAAAGAGGGGGACCCATCTTGACTTCTTGGCCAGGGGCCCATTGCACCCTAGCTATGCCCCTGGTCTAGTGTGCGTGACTGATCAATTTGAATGTGTGTGAGGTGTGAGCATGTGTGTGTATGGATGAGTGTGTGTGTAATCAATTTGAATGAATGTGTGAGATGATAGCATGTGTGTACTGTGTCTGAATGATTGTGTGTGTGATCAGTTAGAATGAGTGTGTGTGAGGTGAGAGGACGTGTGTTAATGACCTCTTTTACATGAGACGCATCCATGCACTGGCATGGCTGGGTGCATCTTGTATGAAAGCAGTCGCTTGTGTGCTCCTGTGTAACACGCACTTCCACCCATCACCCCAGCACAGAGAACGCTACGGAAAAAACAGGTTGCTGCATGTGGGGGATGTGGGGGGATGGGTGAGCACCTGTGTGCACCTGCAGTGTTCTTGTGTCTGGGGCCAGCTTGTGCATTAACAAAACTATTAACTTTCAAAAGAAGGGCAGATTACCTAGACAAAAAACCTTCGGTTTAAGAAGCTTGTTAAGGCAGCATTACAAATTATACTCAAACATTAAGATGACAGTAAATTGTATGTTAAGGCAACCTTATTAAATATCAGACCAATCTATAGGTTTTTCTTTTCTTATTCATGAATAAAAAAAATTATGACAACTGAAATTAAACTGTATACATTCTTCATCACGTATAAGTATTGTTCAGTCACCATACCACACATATGCAGCTTAATTTCAGTTGTCATTATTTTTTTAATTAATTAATAAGAAGAGAAAAATGTATAGATTGGTCTGATATTTAATAAAATTGCCTTAACATTCAATTTACTGTCATGTTAACATTTGAGTATAATTTGTAATGCTGCCTTAACAAGCTTCTGGTTTTTTGTCTAGGTAATAAAATCATAAGTGGTGTGGAACGAGTAAATAGAGAACAGTTATTTACCCTCTCAAACGGTACTAGAACTAGGGGTCACCCCATGAAACTAACAGGTAGCAGATTTAAAACAAATAAAAGTATTTTTCCACTCAGTGTACAATTAAGTTGTGGAATTTGTTGCTAGAAGATGTGGTCAAGGTAATTAGTATAGCTGTGTTTAAAAAAGAATTGGACAAGTTTTTGGCAGATAGGTCCGTTAGAGTTATTAACCAGGTAGAGTTGGGGAATGTAACCTCTTATTGTAGGGCACTGGGAGTGAACAACATGGAATGATTTTCCCCAGTGTCCTACACAACCGAGATTGACCACTGTCGGAGACAGGATGCTGGACTCAATGGACCATTGGTCTGACCCGGTATGGCACTATTTACGTCCTTATGCTGTCAGAGCAAAGAACTGCCTGCTGTAAGGGAAACTGCCTGCAGAGCAGCAGACTGGCCGGGGCTTGTGGGTAGCATGTTCAAAAATGCATTGGTCTCCAGCCTCTAAAAATGGTTCTGCCTTCCCTTGAGTCTAGGTTAGCTCCAAGCTGAGCTAAGAGCACCATGGCCAGTGACAGTGGGGCCACATTCTATGCTCAGCTAACATCATAGGCAGGGGTGACTTTCCTCTGCTTCTGGCACCACACAATCTCAGAGTGGTGTTAACATGGGGGGGGGGGCTTGTTCCCACCCCTCTCTGCGGTGTCGCCCCACAACTTAGCCACAGCTCACACATGCATGCTGAAAAGAGAGGAACATAGCTTGCTCCAGCTTCCAACTCTGCCCTGCAGGCTTGCTAGCTTAGTGGAACTCCTCAGTTTGCCTGTTCTGAGCCTTGCCAGCTGATCTCCATCTGGAAATGGGCTGTGTGCCACTGGCAGGTAATTGCTAAAGCAAGCAAGGCTGCATTAATTGGAATGGCTGGAGCTAGGGACACACTCTCAGTTAGTCTTGGCTTCACAACAGCCAGTGTGGACGGAACAAATCTGTAGGAGTCACAATCCAATTTTCCATTGTGCTATCTCCTCATTCCACCCCCACCCCAAAGAAACAGGCAAACCCAACCGTTTCCTGGAACAGGTAAGAGGCCAGAGAGGAAAGAGTAGGGGGAAGGGTGCAATGAGTTTGTTTTTCACCTCTGGTGGCCTGGACACAAATTCTATTTACTGCCCATGGGTGAAGGGACTTTGCTAAGTTTCAGTTTAAGCTTCTATTAGGAATGAGTCTGTCTTTCATACTGACACTAACACAAGCCATTGCTCAGGCAATGCCAGAAGCTGAAATAGCCTGGGGGATGGAGGCTAGGACTGAAGGGCACAGGTAGGGTGGTCATACCTCCCCTTTAAAAGAGGCCACTTGGTGCAGGGCTGCATTGGTTGCAGTGCAGCCCTGCACCATGTATTTTTCATAAGTGGCCTCTTTTAAAGGGGAGGTATGGTCACCCTAGGCACAGGCAGAGTGGGGAAGGGAGACCCAGCTGGAATGGCATTGGGTGTTGCTTGTGGGTCGGGATTAAGGGACATTAGCAGAATGATGGGCGTGACCCATGTCCAGAATAGCAGAGGATGCTGTCAGCCAGGACTGAAACATATCAATGCAGGGCAAGGCAGGGGTAGGATTCAGCTCCCTGGTGCTGGGGGGAGATTGAGAATCTCAGTCTTTCCCTCAAATGACCATAATTTTCCACCCTTCTGGATAGGACAAAGCGCAGAGCTGCTGAAGAGCCAGTAAAATGGCTTGTTTGTTAATCTCAAGCTTCCTGTCCCAGAAGGCAGAGCCCTGCGATGCAGGATTCAAAGCACATGCAAAGCCACTCGCTGCTGGGCAGAACCGGGAGCTATGGGCGCAGCAGCTTGTTGGCTGCAAATCAAATTAGAAGAAACAAACAGGTTATTTGCTGTAGCTCTCGTCTGGAATGGAAACAAGATTAGCAGGGTTGGTGTTGCGGCTGCGAGACAACCAGAGCGTAACCAGCGGTGGGCAGCATGCCCAGCCCAAGCTGCTCCTTACAGAGCTGTCGACTGGGGAGCCCAGAGGCGCTTCCTCTGGCAAGATTGGTTACCAATGTGTTAATGCCCCTCATGCTCTCTCCCAGCTTTGCCTGCCCAAGGGCCTTTCAGATGGAGGACAAGAGGCCCTGCCATCTGCAGTGTCAAAGTTGTAGGAATCTTGGAAGAGAGGAGTCACGACTGGCAAACGCCTAGGGCATCAGGGAGAGTAAATGAAGATATTCCTTTGAGTTCTTCCAGAAAGCTGCTCAGTGATCTGTGGGGAAATTGTTTAATCAAGGCCTTTATGATAAATGGTGCGGAAAAGCATCTCCTATTACCAATACAGGGCTTGAGGTGAGAGGAGAGGGCTTGGCCACAGTCTTCAGGGGGCCTATAGCCTCTGGGCTCTTAGCTCAAGCTGGGGTTCAGTCACAAGTACAATGAGTTTGCCGGGTCTTGCTCTCATCTCTAATGGACATTTGTTCACATCACAAAGCCACCAAGCAAATTTGGCATGTCTCGTACTTTTTACTGAGAAGCAACCCTTGATTGAGGTAGCAGCCGGGCGTGTTGCGGATCAGGCCTGAGACATATCAGCAGAACTGTGGGGTGTGGCAGGACTAGAGTAGCAAGGCATCCTGTGGGTCAGGATTGAGGGGCATGAATAGAGCTGAGTGTCAGGAGGAGCAGGACTGCAATAGCTTTGGGTCAGGACTGAAGGGCATAGTCAGAGGTTGTGGGGGCGGGGACCAGGAATGGAATAGCAGGAGTGCTTTGGGTCAGGGTTGAGAGGTATTGTCCGAATTGGAGGGGAGAATGAGAAGAACTGAAATAGCAGGATTGCTTTGGTTCAGGACTGAGGAACATTGTCCGAACTGTGTCCAGGACTGCAATAGCAGGGGTGCTTTGGGTCAGGACTGAAGGTTATTGTTGAGGGTCATTTTGAGAGTTGGAATATGTGTGGGGGGCAGAGGAGGGGTCAGTGCTTGATACAGGACTGGAATAGTTGACTCTCAGCCATGGGAAGTGGTCCCCTCAGGGAACACCCCACTGCCTGTCTTAAGCAACACTCCCAACTTCTGTGTGGTTTCAAAACTCCACTGCCATTGTCTTATTCAGCAAATAAGAACCAAAAAAACAACTAGACATCCAAGCTAAGGGTGGGGAAGAAGAGAGGGAGGAGTAGTCCCTAGTTGTTATGGTAACAGAAGCATTCAATATCCAGCAAGGAAAGGAAAAAGACACCCTCTAAAGAAGCATGTTGCCATGGCAACCAGCATCTTCAAAGGCCAGTTTATAAAAAGATTCTTTGAGGTTTCTGTGAAGGGGAAGGCTAGTGCATAAAAGAATTTTGAGGTGCCATGGGTTCTACCATGCCAAGAGCTGGGCGTGGCGTCACCCAGGCTACCTACGATAGCATCAGAGTTGGCTGTAGGTGAAGACAGCGTAAGGTTCTCAAGATGCTACTAGTTCCACACCAGGTTGTAGGAGAATGCGACAGGGTCCTGCAGGTTTGGGTTGACATGACAGCTTTGGTTCCTCTTCCTCCCACAGCATCCTGCTGCCAAATACACCAGCAAGGTATTCTGCATTCACCTGCAGAATACATAGGAGCTCAGCTAAGTCAGATCAGCTCCATCCCGTTCATTTGTCCTCAACCTGTTACTTGCGACAGCTCAGTAAACAAATGCAAAATATTGAGAGAGAGAAAGCTTTGGAACTGGTAAGGAAATGTTAAAATGCACCCAGCACTCCTAAAGGTCCTGGCAGGAGGGCGGTGTACGTGTGCATGTCAAAGGGGTTGGGATAAGCCCTGGGCTGCTGCAGCAAGAAAAACTGGTGTTTTATTATTAATAATTATTTTTTTTTTATTATTATTATAAGCTTTTATATAGCACCAGCAATGTACCTGGCGCTTTACAGAGAATAAAATAGACACGGTACCTGCCCGAGAGCTTACAATCTAAAGAAGACAGGGGAAGGGGGGGACAGGGAAGGGGGAACAGAGGGAGAGACAAGGGATGCAACATTCATGAGGATGCGAGAACTCAGGTACACGTTCTTGGCTTGGTTACAGTAAATTAGGAGTTTGTAGATAACAGTAGGCGATAATCCTGGGTGGGGATGATTAGCAGGAGTTAGGAAGGGCGAAGCAGAAGAGGTGGGTTTTGAGGAGGGACTTGAAGGTGTGGAGGGTGGGGGTTTCTTAAAGACACAAGATGTTTTCACACACGATGGCACCCACTGCCGCCACAGACTTACCTGGGCGGTGGTGGAAGCTGTCACTCCTGTTGGGATCTGGCCCGGCTGCCAAACTAATGTGATGGTGGGCAGGTTGGGGAGGGGGCCCCGGCAGCCAGTGACGGCTGCCATGGTGCCCGCCTCCTCACCACTACCCCCGCTACTCCAGACCGGGTCCAAGTAAAGCGAGCTTTCAAATGTGAAAGTCCTTTACTCCAAACCCAGCAGCCAAAACCCAACCATGGTGAGGGCTAGCCCGGGCTGTGACTCTGGGATTTCCCCAAGTCACAGCTCAGACTAACCCTCACCACAGTCAGGCTCCAACCCAGGGAAAACATCTGGCAGGCACCTTTCGACATGATGGTGGCACCCGGGTTAAGCCACGCTAATGCGGGTAAAACCGTGCCACCGTCATGTCTGCAAACACCTACAGACACACACACACACACAAACAGAAATATAAACAACAAAAATATTTATTTTTAGTTTTTTATTTACAACCTTAGAACATAATCAGTAAGAAAACCCAGCTGTCTCTCTTAACTTTCAAAATAAAATTGTGGCTCAGCATAGATCTTGAACTTTGAAAGTAGCTGACAACCACAAAAAGGTGCCTCTGCTCTGGTATGACAAACCATGCACAGTTTTGAGCTGAGACCAGCCAACTCATTTCACTTGTGCTCAAGAAAAGGACAGAAGGATGGGGGACAGGAATGGAGAGAAGAGGCTTCTCTCTCTCTCTCTGTCCTATTTCCTTTGCCCTACCAAAGGACTCTGTTAAATTCTTACCATTTATTCACCTTTAGGTTGGCAGCACCTGGGCTCTCTACTCCCTCCTTCCTTCCCTCTGCTTGCCTCCAAGGAGCAGCTACTTGTGTGCAAGGAAAATTATGCAGTTTTGACATTGGAATATGAATCAGGCATGAGATGCGGCCAAATCCTGGAATTAAGGGAAAGGAAAAAAACCAGGATGGGATCCAAGAGGCAAGTGAAACATCTGTGCCTGCATATGGGCTACTGCAGGATCTCCTCCCTTCCATCAAGGAGAGGGCAAGCTCATGAAATCTGGCCAAATAGACCTGAGCCAGACTACCTAGCCAGTGGTCACCAGCAGTCTCCAATTAGCTCACACCAGGTGTTTCCTAACACCTCATCCTGGTGGTATAAAGAGATTTGGATCTGCAGTGTGGGATGGCTTTCCCCCCCTAAAAAACAAACAAAAACCCTACAGTAGACAGAGACTAAGGGAGTGAACACCCAATAAATGCCTTGCTACAGCAAAGCTCACCGCATAATGGGATAAGGAGATAGGTCTGGTGGACAGGACCAGAAGAAGGCACAGAACATGGGGTCAGTGGAGACCAGCTCCTGCAGCCAAGTGGGAGATAATGATCTTGTACTGGACAAGGTAACTGAGGACAGGAAATGAAGGTGAATCTCTTCTAAGTACTTCCATGTGTGAGCTCCTTATTACAGGGTATTACAAACTTAGGTCTTGTCTACATTAAGAAAATCAATCAGTGTAATAGCAATTGATTGAGTTAATGTGATTGCTCAAGCTCTGGCTGTATGTACCTACAATGGTAGCACCGCACCCTTAAAAATTAACATGCCGTTTTAAGACCATAAGAAGCTCCATACTGGGTCTGACCAGTCGTCCATCTTGCCCAGCATCCTGTCTCTGACGGTGGCCACCTTCACTTGTTTCAGAGACAGGCACAACAGATGATAATGGACTTGGAGTGATCCATTCCCTGCTCTGTACTCCAAGCTCTCAACAGTCAGAGCCAGTCTCATCCCCTGACCAACTTGACTAATAGCCATTTATGGATCTATCTTCTAAGAACTTTTGCCATGCAAAAGTGGGGCTGTGGGCTGTGCTGCACGGATCCTGCTGCAGTGCCCTTTGGGTGTACATGGTGCTGGGTATCTAGGCATGGTACATGTTTTGTTCAGCAATATGGTATACCTTCAAGGAGCTAGGGGGATTGTGGGATGCTTCCACAGGGACACTCAATCAGATGAGCCAAAGTGGACTACAGCAGAGGTTGCCAAACTGTGGGTTGAGACGCCAAATGAAGTCACACCATCTGTGAATGGGGTCAGGATCCCAATTGATATTGATGTGCTGCTTTGTATATCTTTGTTGCTATCTGGAATCGCAGGATTATATTGAAGTCTCAAAATGAGGTCACGAAGGCAAAAATGTTGAGACTCACCAGACTACTGCTTCCTCCCAGCAGTTATCAGATTAGTTTGCATCAAGTGATACGTAGTAAAAAAAAAAAAGTCACTGAAGCAAATTTGCATATTTAAACTGTGTGTGCATTGTGGCGAACTTGTAAGAAAGTACAATATTTATTTATTTATTTATTATAAAATTTGTATGTTGCCCCCTCCTGCTAAAAGCATCTCAGGGTGGTTAACAACATGTTAAAACAGATTAAAATAACCAACAACAATACAATTAAAAATCCCACAATAAAAACAGATTACCCCCTACCCCTCCCTAACCCAACCCACCCACTCCATCTCCCTTGGAAAAGGCCTGGAGGAACAGCCAGGTCTTACATTGTCTATGGAAACAGGAGAGGTTGGTGGTCAAGCAGACCTCCGGCGGGAGGGAATTCCACAGCCGTGGCGCAGCTACAGAGAACACCCTTCACAAGGTTGATACCCAAGGAACCAGGGGGACCTCGAGTAGGGCGCCCCAGGCCGACCGCAAGGGCTGATCCAGGATCCAGAGGGTAACGCGGTCCTGCAGGTAGGTGGGGCCAAGGCCATTTAGGGCTTTAAAGGTCAACACCAACACCCTGAAGTGGGCCCAAAAGACTATCGGCAGCTGGCGCAGCAAGCGAAGCACCGGTGTAATGTGTTCACATCAACCCATCCCTGTTAGGAGATGAGCTGCCGCATTCTTCACCAGTTGCAGTCTCTGAACCAGCAACAAGGGTAGCCCCACGTAGAGTGCGTTACAGTAGTCCAGTCTCGAGGTAATAAAAGCATGGACGATTGTGGCCAGATCAGAGTCCGAGATGTACAGCTAAAGCCGATGTACCAGGTGTAGCTGGCGAAATGCCCCCTTCTCCACAGCCGCCACCTGGGCATCCAGGCGGAGTTGCGGGTCCAGGAGCACCCCCAGACTCTGAACCTGAGATACCAAGGCAGGACGGACCCCATCAATGATGGGGGCCACCACTCTCCCAGTCTTCCCCACCACCATCACCTCCATCTTGTCGGGATTTAATTTCAGGCGGCTTGCCCTCATCCAGTCCCCCACAACTGCCAAACACCGGGTAAGCATCGAGACTGCTGGGCAGTGTACAATATCTGACAGTGTACAATGTGTTTACTGTTTACATACTGCATGTAAGTTAAGGTGTGCCTCATAACTTTCAATTGCCATGTTTTTATCTGCTTGACCAAAATTGTCTGCACCTTAATTTTTCCTCTAACCGTGAAAGGGTTTTTTTGACGGAATTATTATTATTTATCATGTATATAGTATGTGCAGTGCTCAAAGTGCTTTACAATCCTTATCTAGTTCATTCTCACAGCAACCCTGTAAGGTAGACTATTAGTATTTCTATTTTACAGATGGGAAACTAAAGCTAAGACATAGCAACTTCTCGAAGACCACCCAGATTCACTAAGACAGTATTTGAAAGCTAATCTCCTTAGTCCAAGTCCTACACTGCTTGGACCCCAGGACTGACTTCTTGAAGCAACTGCAGCTCTGTTAGGCTTTGTTCATCCACTCTAAACTCCCTGGTGTGTGCTGTGGTTATGCCCACACTGGTCCTGGATTAGCTCCAGTCCTACCTCTTCTTTATAAGGCTTCTCAGTTCCCATGGGTAGAGCAACACATGATTGGTTTGGCTCTGATCTCAGCCCGCAGTCCTGCCCTCTGTTCCTGCTTTCCAGTCTGTCTTCCAGATTCTGCTTCAAGTTCCTCTGCCTTGTGTTGTGGTTCTGTTTTGCTTGGGATGATCTCAGAATCTTATGGAACCGGATCGGTTCTGGAATGCTCTGGGGGAGTTTCCCCTGGACCTTGGCACCCGCTCTGTCGATGATCTCATAGCCTTCTGGAACACCTTGTTGGCCGAGACCATAGACAGGGTGGCTCCCAGGTGTCCGCTGCCCTCTCGAGTCTCCCGCAGGTCTCCTTGGTTTACTGAGGGTCTGCGGTGTTTGAAGCGGGAGAGCAGGCGGTTAGAGCGACGGTGGTGCCGGACTCGCGACCAGTATGATTGATCGCAGCATAAGAGCAGTTTAAAGGCTTATGCTGTGGCGGTGCAGGCAGCAAAGAAGCAGTTCTTTGCTGCTCTTTTTGCATCTGCAAAGTCATGTCCAGCGGAGCTTTTCCAGGTGGTGAAAGGCTTGGTCAGTCCTGCCTGCCTCCGCCTGGACCTGGAGCAATCCAGTGACCGCTGTGACCGGTTTATCGAGTACTTTGTAGATAAGATCGCTCGCATCCGCCACGATTT
>QEPC01009299.1:1494978-1528001 GCA_003113815.1 Sphenodon punctatus
GGGGCTCGCCTGGCTCGCCGTCTGTAACTCTTAGTCTTTTCTTTTTTAAAACAAAAAGTCAGGCTGGGCAGGGTGGGTGGGGGGTGTCCCCCCTTCCACCCGCTCAGCCTGGACTCGGGGAGGGTTTTTTTTTAAAAAAACTGTTTTGCTGGGGATTTAAATTTTTTTACATTGCAGCCATTTAAAAATGGCTGCAATGCAAAAAAACCGGTACACCGAAATCCGGTACCGGGTCTGGATTACCGGGTCGAATCCGGTAATGCCGGTACACCCGATACCGGCATTATCGGATACCGGCAGATCCGGAATTCCCACCCCTAGTCTCCATGCCATTACCCAGGATGAAAACCTGACTGAAATGGGTCCAGGAATCTGATGGCATCAAGATGAGCCTGGAGCTGTCGGGCAACCACCCGTTCAATAACCTTTCCTAAAAAGGGACGGTTAGAGACAGGCCGATAGCTGGCTGGAGAGTCAGTGTCCAAAGATGGCTTCTTGAGCAGGGGCCGGACTACCACCATTTTAAAAGTGTCCGACACCCTCCCCTCCCATAGGGAGGTGTTGACAGCCCCAGCCAACAATGACCCCAACATTTCCCAGCTGGCTTTGACCACCCAGGACGGGCAAGGATCTAATTCACAACTGGTTGCCTTCATTGAGCCAAGCACCTCCCTCGCATCAGTGGACAATACCAATTGAAACTGATCCAAATAAACAGGACTAGACTGAGCTTCCATAACCCCAAGCTCTGACTTTGCAGTTAAAATGGCAGCACCCAAGTAGTGGTGAATACCAGCGATTTTGTCTGCAAAGTAATTAACAAAAATGTCACAGAGGGCAACAGATGGCTCCATATCCTGGTGGAGACCGGCTGAGCTAACCAGGCCCCTCACAACCCAGAACAGCTCCACTGGATGAGACTTTGCAGATGCTATGATAGTGGAGAAGAAACCATAACACCCCCAGGGGGTGGGGCCATTTTGAAAGCAAGGCAGGGCAAAGGGCTGTCATACCCCATTTCAGACATAGCCCCCCTTGCAGAACATCATGGTGCTCCATAGAGTGGGGCCATGTCAGAAAGGGGGTGGGGAAAGATCTAATTTCTCTGGGTCAATGGGGGCGCCCCATCCTGGCTGACTCATAAATGAGGCTTCCCACAGAGCTTGGAAACTCTGGGTGAAACCCTGAGAGGTAGCAACTCTGTTTGGGGGCAATGGGGGCGGAGGGTTGAATGTAAGCAGAGGACTTCCCCTTTACCCCAAATATCTCCTTTGCTCCCCTGTTTTTTACCCCCAGGGAAGCTGGGACTTTGCATCACGCCCCCCTGTGGAGCCATATTAGTCACTGGGCCTCTCCTGTAACTGCATCCCCTCCCTTAGGCCCACGCTTTGTGTCCCCTGGCGCACCAGTGCTGAGCGTTAATTCCGCAGTAACAGGGCTGTTGTGAGCCTAATTGCCTGATAAACGTAATTGAATCTTATGGATTACCCTGGTGTTATTACACGGAGCCATTTAAGGGAGTTAATAGGAACTAAAGTGCTGCTGTAATTCCTCCTTCCCTTGCTGTAGCATTGCAGCTGCTCCCGGGAAGCCCAGTTCCTGCATCACAGCAACCTGGACTGGAGCTCTGTTGCGCTGCCTCTTTCCCCAGCATTGGCCTCACAGGCTTGCCCCTGGACTGGGAGAACTGAACTCACCTTGCATCTGGAGTTTCTCTCTCGCCCCATGGAACCAGTAACATGGAACTGGTCTCTTGTAAGAGAGAGAGGGGGTGGGGGGGATTTGATCTTTGCAGAGGAGCCATTTGGCTGGGGAAGTGTCCTGATCTGGAGGTCCTTGAAAACTGTTCTGATGAGGTAATGCTTTTAGCTTGTGTCTCATTGGCTGGACGCAGGCTGGAGTAGCCGGAATCTCTTTCCCGTCTTGTGTAGTTAAATTAAGCTGCTTAATAAAGCAGTTGCTTGTTTCTAACTCGCCCTTGAACTTGTTCAATATTATGATGCAAAACCCAATCCACCATTAATTACCTACAGCCAGGCAAAGAATTTGCTTGAAGGTGCAAGAGCAAGTCTGCCTGACAGCTGCAATTATCCACCGGAGACAGGCAGCAAGCAACACCTTTGCATAAAGGGTCAGTCACAGACCTCCCTGGCTATGGAAAAGGAGCGGGTTCAGGATGTGTAAGCAAAAGGAGATAATCTATATGTCCAGAAATTCAAGATACTAAGACGTGGTGAGACGATACCATGGGAGGGATAGCTAACACCTTAGAAGACAGAAATAAAATACAAAATGATCTTGATAGGTTGGAAAACTGGGACAAAACTAACAAAATGAAATTCAACAGAGATAAATGTAAAGTTCTGCATTTAGATAAGGAAAATCAAATGTACAAGTATAGGCTGGGTGATACCTGGCTTGGCAGCAGTACATGTGAAAAGGATCTAGGGATTGCAGTTGATCACAAGCTGAACATGAGTCAGCAGTCTGATGCAGCTGCAAAAAATACAATTTTAGGCTGCATTAAGAGAAGCATCTTTTCCAAGTCATGAGAAGTCATAGTTCCACTCTGTTCTGCGCTGGTCAGACTTCACCTGGAGTCCTGTGTCCAGTTCTGGGCGCCGCACTTTAAGAAGGACATCGACAAATGGGTTCAGAGGAGGGCGACAAAGATAGTTGGGGGCTGGAAACCAAGTCCTGTGAGGAAGGGTTGAAGGAGCTGGACATGTTTAGCCTAGAGAAGAGAAGACTGAGAGGAGACATGATAGTGGTCTTCAAATACCTTGAAGGGCTGTCACACAGAAGATGGAAAAGACTTGTTCTCTGCTGCCCCTGAGGGTAAGACTAGAAATAATGGGCTCAAATTACACAAAAGGAGATTTTGGTTAATCATTTAGAAGAACTTCCCTGTTTGACTTTGGAACAAATTGCCTAGGGAGGTGGTGGGCTCTCCTTTGCTGCAGGGTTTCAAACAGAGGCTGGACGGCCATCTGTCAGGGCTGCTGTAGCTGCAGATTTCCTGCCCTGATCAGGGGGCTGGACTAGATGCCCTCTGAGGTCCCTTCCAACTCTGTGATTCTATGACACACGGGAAGTGTTGCAAACTAGGCTGGATCCACATGCTGCAGTCGCCCTGTGCTTCTTGAACACTTCACAGATGTTGGTTCGTGGTCTGCCAAACCCAGCTCAACTGCCCTAGAAAAACTGGAGCAGCCACCCCAGGATTTTGTTAATATGTGGTAACTGCTCTTCCAGCAGCCTTGCTTGTCCCAGGGTGCTGCAGGGGTTCTGGGAGGAAGGCGGGACGCTTTTTCATAAAAACCTTTGACCCAAAGGGGGTTGTGTAAAGGGACTCTCCGACCCCTTTTTGAAAGGGGGTGGGGGGTTACTTCTGGGAAAGGTTGATTTTAATGAATTTTATTATATGTTTTTAAATGTCGTTAGCCGCTCCGAGATACTTGTAGCAGGAGGGGGCGGCATACAAATGCAACTATAAAATAAATTAATTAATTAAATAAATAAAATGAACAGTTTGGCAAACCATCAGTCAGAGAAAGGCAAGTGGGACAAACAGCAACACCTCCTTTCCATCCAACACGCACACACACACACTTATGCACCACACATACAATGAACAGAGAAGCGGTGGGGGAGAGGCAAAGGGAAACAGAGTTCTCTGCTCTAGGGGGAATTACAATGGCGTCTGTCCTGTAGCACCCACTGCGTGAGCTCTGTGCTGGCTTTACTCTGCTCTTGTTCTCAGCTGCTATCTAGCCTTTCATGCACCAGCAGCTCTATTTCCTGCTCCTTCTTTTCACCCCATGCACGGTGAGCACCTGAGGTCTGGCGCCTGAATCCAAACAGACAGGCCTTTCCTCTCCTTCCTTTCAACATCTAACCACCTCCAGGCACCCGCTTTTTTCTGGGGTCTCCTTGCTGGCCACAGCAGCCAACCCAATAGAGACATAAGCCCTTTTTACACGAGCCAGACCCACGCATGCCCACGCAGATCCACTGAGCGTGCATGTGTGGGTGCCACCCATGTGACCACCACGGTGGATGTGTGGGCATGCGGGCAGGTGTGCTTCCGCGACCCATCCATCACCACCCATCACCCACGCACAGAGCAGCTGGTGGGAAGGCAGGTTGTTCCGTGCATGTAGCTGGATAGAAGTGGATGGAGATGGGTGCGTGCCCATCTGCACCCTCCCCCCACCCATCGCCCCTGCAGCAGCACTCCACCAGCCGCACACCGATACCACCACCACCCTGCCTGTTTAAAAAGGGCCTGAGAGAGGGGAGAGCTTAGCACTTTTGCTGATGAGCAAAACTCATTATTCCACCATGTTTAATGTTAATAAACTTGAACCTCCCCACCCCCACTACGCACCCCTGACTGAGCAGAATCTAAGGGAGGGTGTTTGTTTGAGGAAGTATTAATATTATTAGATAGCAGTGGGCTTACTATTAAATGTGTGAGTTCACACAGGATCCCTGGGGTCTTTTTCTGACTTCCCACTGACTCACTGTGTGATATGGAACAAATCCCATCCCCGCTCCATGCCACAGTTTCCCTGTCACTCTTCTCCAGTCGCCAAGCAGGGCTATAGATCAACACCGTGGTATGAGAACTCCAATGAGCCGAGGCAGGAGAAGACCAAGACAGGACTCTGGAAGTTTCGCAACTGTGCTGAGCTCCTACAGCCACTGCCTGAACCTATTCCAACCCCATGTTCTTTCCTTCTATAGATGCTTAATAGATGTTTTGATAAATGATTTATTTATTTTATTTATTTATTCAATAATTTGTATCCCTCTCCCTCCAGCCCTACAGCAGCTCAGGGCAGCTCACAGAATAGTTAAAACAATATATAAAACAGTACATAAAAGTGATTACTAAAACTATAAAAAAAAAACACAAGGTAAAACCACTGGTAACCCCCGATCCCTTATTCCCCCCCCTTCCCCCAAAGGCCCGGACAAACAGCCAGGTCTTACAGGCCCAATGAAAGGCCAACAGGCTGGGAGCCAGGCGAGCTTCCTCTGGGAGGGAGTTCCACAGCCGTGGTGCCGCCACCGAGAACGCCCTCTTCATCGTGGCCCCCCGGTTCACCCGGGGGACCTCCAAGAAGGCGCCCCCGGTAGACTGCAGAGGTCGCCCCACAGCCCGGGGAGTGAGGCGGTCTCTCAGATAGAAGGGGCCCAGACCGTGTAGGGCTTTTAAGGTCAAAACCAGTACCTTGAATCGGGCCCGGAATGCTATAGGCAACCAGTGCAGAGCATGGAGCACTGGTGTAATGTGCTCCCTACAGCCCATCCCCCGTCAGAATACATGCCGCCGCATTCTGCACCAGCTGCAAATTCCGAATCGTCACCAAGGGCAGCCCCACGTAGAGCGCGTTGCAGTAATCCAGCCTTGAGATGATGAATGCATGGATGAGGGTGGCCAGGTCAGAGCTTGAAACATATGGCCGGATCCTCCGCACAAGATGTAATTGACGAAAGGCTCCCTTTGCCACCGCCGCCACCTGTCAATCCAGGCAGAGGCTAAGGTCTAACGAAACCCCCAAACTTCGCACCTGCAGGGTCAGCAGAGGACGGATCCCCTCCACAAGGGGAGCCATCACCTCCGCTGCCCTACCCACCAACATCACCTCCGTCTTATCAGGATTCAGCTTCAGTCTGCTCAGGCTCATCCAGTCACTCACTGCTAGCAAGCACTGGGAAAGCATCGAGACTGCAGGACCTGGGTTCGTTGAAAAAGAGAGGTAAAGCTGGGTATCATCAGCATACCGGTGGCAACGCACACCAAATTGTATCATGACCTCACCCAGGGACTGCATATAGATGTTAAATAAAAGTCGAGACAGAATCAAACCTTACGGCACACCACAAGCAAGATCCCGGGGGGCAGATGTTTCTTCCTCCACCACCTGCTGGCGTCTCCCTGAGAGGAACGAGCGAAGCCATCTTAAGACAGTCCCATCCATCCTCCCCAGGGTCCACAACCATCTCAAAAGCAACCCATGGTCCACCATATCAAACACTGCCGAGACATCTAATAGAACCAGAAGTGTTGAATGTCCTAAATCCATCTCTCAGCGGAGGTCATCTACCAAGGCCACCAACGCAGTCTCAGTGGACAAAAACCTGTTTGAAAAGGGTCCAAAAAAACCTATGCTATCCAGATGGCCCTGGAGCTGCTGGGGCACTAGGGATGGGTGAACAGAGCTGAGTTTGGAAATTCGGTTAAGTTCAAAAATCAAGTTCAGTTCGGAAGTTCGGTTCGGTTGACCGAACTATTCAAGTTCGGTCCGAACTCCGAACTTCCGAACAGAGTTCAGAAATTCAAACCCCATTGAACTAAATGGAATATTATCTTTTAGGGATGGGAGAACAGAGCCGAGTTCGGAAATTCGGTTCAGTTCAAAAATCAAGTTCGGTTCGGAAGCTCGGTTCGGTCGACCAAACTAGTCGAGTTCGGTCCGAACTCCGAGCTTCCAAACCGCGTTCACCCATCCCTATGGGCCACCACTCGTTCAATAACCTTCCCTAAAAAGGTGAGGTTAGAGACAGGTCAGTATCTGGCAAGGGAATCAATGTCTAAAGATGTTTTTTTGAGCAGGGGCCGCACCACCACCTCCTTGAGGCAGTCCAGCACCCTGCCCTCCTGAAGGGAGGCATTGATCACTTCCGCCAGCACCGGTCCCAAAGTCTCCCTGGAGGCTTTCATCAACCAGGACGGGCATTGATATAGTTCACAAAAGGTAGCCCTTACAGACCCCAGAGCCCCCTCAGCATCAGCCAGCGTCACTTCCTGAAACTGATCCCACAGAAATGGACCAGATGGGTCATCCATAACCCTCGGCTCTCCTTCTTCTGCATCAATCTCAGCCCTGAAATCATTCTGGATTCGAGCGATCTTATCTGTGAAGTAGTTTACAGACTCCTCACAGCGGGCTTGGGAAAACTCCCCCTCCAGACGGAGGAGACCAGACTGACCAGACCCCCTCACCACCTGGAAGAGCTCCGCTGGAAGCGACTTAGCAGCGGCATTAAGAGCAGCAAAGAATTCCTTCTTTGCCGTCCTCCCAGCCACAGCATAAGACCACAAATGGGTCCAATGCTGCAGCCGATCGAATTCAGCATGAGAGCGGCACCAGCGGTGCTCTAACCGCCATCCTTCCTGCTTCAGACACCGCAGTTCCTCAGTAAACCAAGGAGCTCTACAGTGACGAAGCAGCGGGAGTGGACACCTGGGAGCCACCCAAACAATGACTTCACCCAGTAAGGTGTCCCAAACTTGAACAAGATCATCAACCGAGTGGCAATCAATTGTTCTAGATCTGCCAGGTCAATATATTACTTCTAGCCATGGCCAATAACCACCTAAAACTCCTCCTCCTGATGTGCTTCTAGCCACCTGAAACACATGCTACTCATGCCTGTAAAGTGTTTTTCTATAGCTCTTATACCTTTGTTAAGCATGTATTGTATAACTGGCACCCTCGTATAAATCAGTGAGACAGGGCTATGGGCCTCACAGAATCATCTCAGAGACTCCCAGCAATCCAGGACATAACACTGGTGCAGAAAAAGGCAATAATGGCGCAGCAGCCCAGGCCCTGTTCCTTGGGAAAAGATGCATGTTTGCACCTTTATCATGTAATTGTAAGTGGAGATGCTTGGAACACTCAGGGTAATGGGGTTTGCTTACTGTCCTGGCATTTAGTTTGGGGGAAGCCAGGTGTTCACCCAGACTGGGACCAAGGGCAGCAAATGCCTACTGAGGGCAGGTCTGGTCTGGGGCTGCTAGGAAGTTCAGAGCTACCTAGAATTCCCATAGCACAATATGCTATGGTCCTGCAGCTTTTTTACCAGACTACTGACATCTATTTTGTACTAGCACCTGCAAGGGAACCAGTGTAGGGCTGCTTTTGCTTATAGCCTTGAGCATCTGGAACACAGTTCCAGTCCCTGTACAGCATGAGGGGCCAAGTCAAAGGAAAGACTCTAACTTCTTGACTCCAGATTTGTTTGAGTCTCATTCAGTGGATCTGAACAGCAGAGTGTGTCTGGGATGGATCTTGCCTTTCCTCCACGGATGGTGCCATGCACAGGTCACCAGACTATCTCCTCCAGGCCTGAGAGGATTGCACTTTTACTGAGCCAGATGTAATCAACAAAACTCTTTGGAGAGAAAAATGCTGGCACAAAGTTACTCTCGGGCCTTGGCTGGCCCTTTGGGAAGCTGTTCTTCCCCTGTAAATTCCCAGCCCTGGCTCCCCATTCACCCAAACCATTGGAGATGGAAATCCCCACTGCTGCTGGAGTGGAAACCAGAGGAAGGCATTTGCTCCAGGGAGGAAGCCTGCTGGGAAACAGCTCATTTCATGGACTGCTGGCATACTGGGTCAAGGGAGTTCGCCTGTAACACAAATCTAGCAGCACTGGGGAACAAAAAAGAATGGGTTTCTCCCTGAGCCTTCCTCCTACAGCATTGGCTAGAGACATTAGCACCCTGACAGTCCATGGAGAATCTCTCTGGACCTGAATCCCCTGCTAGAGGGAGGGCAGCTTTTCCCTTCAGCGGACCCAAGAGACTGACAGCAAGTTCAGCAGCAATGTCACAGTGTCAAGGCTAAATGTATAGACTGAGGCTTTATCCTTTGGTTCTCCCTTTCCTTTAGCCTTGCCTTCTACCCCTCGTGTGGCATTCAATGCACTTGTGTCATTTTTGCTGCAATGGCAAAGACCTACGGTTTGTGGCAAATATTCCACTGGAGTTTTAGGACACGCCTGCCACGCAGCTGCTGCTTAAGATTTCGGGGTCATGTGTATATATATCCATCTTCACTCTGGAGCTCTTTGCTATTTTCCTTGCCTTGCAATTTGTGTTTGCCAAGCAGTCAGGGCTTCCACAAGGAAGGGCTATAATTAAAGTCCCCACTGGGTTCTAAAAATCCATGTTCCCTCCAACCCACAACTGCCCTGCCTGATTGGCTGTCTCTCTGCAAGACACACACCTCTCTCTCAACTAACCTGGCCTGTGTCTAGATACAGTAGAGCTCTGGTCAGTCCATGCATCTAATGATACCATGCCTCTCCATTTCCCCCAGCTTTCAGTCCCTTCTGCCTAGTAGCAAGGACAGACACCTGTTGTCCCAGAGCAGGACATGAACAAAGTTAAGTCCCTTTCTCTGCCAAATGCTGGATAAAGGTCTTCCCAGCTTGTGACAGAGGAAACTTGCTGGCACTGGCTGAGCCTCTTGCACCTTCTCTGTCTCTTTGGGCTCCTTGTCTAGTTCTCTTTGTCTCCCACGAGGTGCTTGAGCTCCCTCGCAATCCCACTGTTAATATTCTGGGTGCGAGGTTGCTTAGCATCACTCCATTGAGAGCCAGAGATTAAAACGTACAAATATAATTATGGCAATAATGCTCCTGTGCAACCAGCTGGAATGGCAGGGAGCGGGGGGCTGCTCATTGGCATGCTCTCAGCAGCATCTCCCTAAACTCTGCCCCACATTCCCTAGCTCCCTTTGAAAGAGTCGGCCTCCTCCTGCAGCTGTTGGCATCATGCTCCAGGGCACACATCCCCACACCTCACTGCTCCCCAGAGAGGATCTCTATCCTGAGGCAAAGAGACTGGGAGACACCCCCTTCACCATGTTCTCACAAATCCCAGGGTACAATGGATCACTGCATCTCACATTCTCTTGTCCCTCCCCACATCCATCGGGTGCAACAAGCCTAGCATGAGTTCCTGAGAGTCTGCGCCTGCCCCCTTAATGTTTCATTTATGCTAATTTTATGCATTAATAACTAAGGCCCTGATGACTCTATGCCGAGTATGACCTAAATTCTGAAGCAACATCCCTCTACTTCACAGCTTCCAATGCTAGAGGAGGGAGCTCAGCACCAACATCAGAAAAATAGACTGAATGAGGTATGAGACTGAGCAGTGCTATCAAACACACACACACATACTGCTCCGTTCCCTGTGTGAAATGTACTTGCCGTTGTCTCTATATTTTCAGTGTTCAGTGTATAGCAGAAGGTTGCACTGAAAATACATTACTTGTGTTGTGGCATCTAGGAAAGGGACTCCTGACACATATTCTGGCATGAGATGCAGTTTGGGCAATAAGCAAATGACCTGCATATTCAAATGACCAGTATTAAAATAGTTAATAATGACACCTGCATAATTAGGCTTCCGAGTCAACACCCAATTGCAACAAATAAGGAGGTTCCATAGTTGTAATTGCCCTCTGCCACGTTGACATCTGCTGTCCCTGCTCCTCTTTCAACTTGATCCTTCAGCATTTGTCCATGCTGTTCCTGCTGCCCTCATTGCTCCATAGCCACGCTAAGGCTTAGGGGAAGGGCAGGGTACAAATTTTAATGCATGGATCCTAACAAACCTCTTTTGATCAGCACTGGTAAATGGTCCCTGACCAAAGATTCTCCACTTGACTCTGGACTCGGGTGGCAAGGGACTCCTCTTCCTGTCAGTGATTTCTTGATTATTCACTCGACTACAGATAAGGTTTTGGGGCTCATGCCCCCGTTCTTTGTACAGAAGGCTCAGGATGGTGTTGCTGGCCCTCCAAAAACTGCTGAGAGTCTCCAATCAGGAGATCTGATGAGCAAGACTGGCTCTGATCTGCTTCACCGTGTTGACTTTGAGAATGTCCCCATGTCCATGCAGCCTATGGCTCCCTGAATTCTTGCAGGGGTTCATCATGAAAGCAGACCTCAGCACATTCACACATACATTAAATCAGCGTTTTTTTCTTTCCCCCGCATATTAGAACAACGTGGGAAAGACTTCATGCGCTTATTTAGCAGTTCTTCCATTTGTTTTTCCAGCGCATTGAGGGGCAGCCAAAAGCTACCTTTACAAGCGCGCATTTGAAATGACCCGCATACATCCTCTTGTCGCAATGTCGGTGTCACGTGAGTTACCCAGCACCTCGCTTCCCTGGCTCTCGGCTCAGCTCCTCTCCGGAGCCAAGAGCCAGGAAGCAAGGGGCTGTGTAACTGACATGATACTGACTAGTCTAGTCAGTATCATGTCCGTTACACAGCGCCTGGCTTCCCTGGCTCTTGCTCAGCTCCTCTCCCCTCTCCGAGAGCTGGGGAAGCAGGGCACTGTGTAGTGACATGATTAAAATGCTGCTTCCTAAATGCAGTCAATTTCAAAATGTGCTTAAATAAACCCATATGTGAATAGCGCATGGGTTTATTTAAGCCCATTTTGAAATTGACTGCATTTAGGAAAAGCAGCATTTTAATGTCTGCGCTCCATGACATCCAGAGGATGACATTGCTGAGAGACTGGGGCTGCATTCTCACCTGTGGTGGTGGCAGCGGGAGGGGCAAGGGAGACACAACAGCATGGAGGAGCCGGCGACCGGGAAAAGAGCTGGTGCGAATGGGGATTTCCCTCGCCCCTCCCACTGCCACCGCCGCCACCACAGGTGAGAATGTAGCCTAGCATCATAGAATGTCACCGCCATCCGGAAGATCTTTGTTTGCAAGGACTGTGTCCTTGTCCTGACCAACTTCCTTGTCCTTGTTCATGCATCATCTCTGCCAGCCTCTGTCGCTGCCAGATACCTGCATTGCCCCATGCGACCCTTCATCCCAATACCCTTAAGCTGATTTAAGTGCCAGTGGGGAGAGCCTGCAGGTGGTAACTGTCTATGAGCAATTTGATGTCCACAAGTTGGGAAGAGAGATCACAACAGTTCCATTGGGTAAAGGTGGCCAGTTACGAGGCAGAGACAGAGGCCCAGAGGTTCCTCTTCCTGAACCCGCTGTGGAGCAACAGGTCATGAGGGCACAGGTTGCAAGGCCACACCATGTTGTGCCTTTGTTTGTTCAAAGGAGCATTTCTCACCTCAGCATAGTCTGTACATTGAGGCCTTTGAGCCTACGCTCAACATATACCATATGTAGTTGTCTCTGCAATAAGCTGAGGGACAGGAAGAGAAGGAGTCCCTTGCCGCCTGATTATGCAGTTGTCATTGTTAACTATTTTAATGCTGGTCATTTTAATATGCAGGTCATTTGCTTATTGCCCAAACGGCCTCTCATGCAAGAATATGTGCCAGGAGTCCCTTACCTAGCTGCCACAACACAAGTAATATATTTTCAACACAACATTCTCACTGCTGGGGCACCCCTTGTGGGACTCTGTGGAGTCCCAATATGAGACCCTGTTTGCAGCCCAGAGCTCTGTCATTCCACCCTTTGGGTTCCAACTATGGCCCCCAAACGCAGGAGTTGGACCTGTCTTTGGATGGCATTGCTCCTGGGGCTTCTGTCACCCTTCCGCCTTGGCATTTGTGTTCACTTTCCTGCTGTTACTCCTTGTCTCAGTTTCCATGCTCTATGATGCCACTGGAGCGGTACTGGCAGCTCTCCTGTGAACTCTGTTCCCACCACTTTGGCTCTGCAGCCCTTTTTAAAGATGGCTCCATGTCTGTGGATTTTGTGGGAGCATCCGTGGTCTGTTCTGGCTGTTGCATTGCCCACTGATTCCCTCGGAAGTGCTCCATCTTCACTGCAGAAATCTTGCTATGTTCTTTGCATTAACATTTGTGTTTGCTGAGCAATTGGCGTGACCCGTTATCTATTCTGACTCTTTTAAGTTCCTTGAAGGCCCTGGATTCACTTGGTTTTAACACCTGCACCTCTTGATTGCAGCAGACCAGCTGCAGCTGAACTGTCTTTGGTTCCAGGGCACCCGCATGCTCTTCTGATGGATTCCTGGGCACATAGTGTCAGGATTAGGGTCACATGGGGATTAGCAGGCTGATGTGGCTGCTTGGTCAGTTGAATATCCGACTCGCAACCTTGCAGCCATTCCTTTTAGTGATTTTATCCCTGTCTTTACCTGTCATTTGGCCTTGTAAATCCGCACAAAAGCAGAAATTATGCAGAATAGTGCATTCGCTATTCTCCCAGCCTCATAAGGACACTTTCATGCATGTGTGAATGTGCATAGGGACAAAACTGCATGAACTTCTTGAAGCCTGTGTTCCAGCAGTGTCAGAGTTCTTACCATCACAATGTTGGGAGGAAGTGGTCCTGGCCAGGCTGCATCTTGGCCATGGGCTGCCCACCCATAGACACCTGATTTTGAGGGAGGCTGTGCCTCTGTGTGGCCCCCGCAATGTGTCTTTGACAGTCCGACATGCTCTACTTGTCTGCCTCCATTTTACTACTGTGTGTCGTGTGTTTTTACGGAACCAACAACCACACCCTGCATCTGTGCACTTTGCGCTGTTTTTAGGCGAAGAGGCTGATTTTGCTGTACTTTTTACCTTTTTACCCTGTTGGGTGGTTCCTCTGTTTTTAGCATCCCTTTTACGGTGCGTGTAGCTTTAGCATGTTTTTAGCTTTGCCATGGGTTTTACCTTTTTTTTACTCTTTTACTTTGTGTTTGGCGCAATATAGCCTGATGGCCGCTGCACTGTTTACCCCTACTCAACCACTCCCTCTCGGGACTTTTAATACATGGAGGGAGGGAATGAATGAGAGAGAGCAGGGGGGGGGGGGGCTGTACCTCTATATTTCATTGTGCATGGTAGCGAGGGAAGTTTTCCGGTATTGCATATTCTGTCTGGCGTGTGTTTATTTGAAGGCCCTTTCTGGGGAGAACTATGCCTCAGCTCTCAGACTCCTCTGTCACCAACGTACATTCATTCACCTACTTCCCCAGCTGCCAGGCCATTTGGCAAATGCCTTCCTAATTCCTCCACTGTATTAGAGTGTGTGTGGAAGTGGAGGGAAGAGGAGGAGTAACCCTACCCCTCCACGCCTTTCTTCTCCCCCCTCCCCTCCTGTCCCCACACACTTCTCAGTGCTGCTGCTGGGCTTTCCAGGTGTTTAAGGGAACATCCCTTATTTCAGAGCCCCACATCTCCAGAGAACACAATGCGTGTTCTTTAGTTCAGAACCTACGGCTCCATAGAACATAATGAATGTTCTGTAGTTCAGAACCCCTCTGTTCCATAGAACAAAGTGGGTTTCCCTTAGTTCAAACCCCCACGCCTCAGTAGAATAGATAGCAGAATATGCTTCAGAGCCCGACAGCAGCATAGAACAAAATGGGTGTCCCATATTTCAGAGCCCGTCAGCTGCATAAAACATAATGGATGTCCCATAGTTCAGACCTTATGGCTCCTTAGTGTCCCTTATTTTTGAAATGTTGCTCCAATGACCCTCTCTGCTGTCTCAGTCGGGACTGGAAGCTGCAATCCCATACTGTTGGTTTAAGAAACACAAAGCCATCAATCCCCGTTAGGCAGCTCTGAGCCCTGTCTCCCAGCACGCAACACAAGAGGAATGCTAAGAAGCTGGGGTCCAGTATGTCTAGAGCCTGTGCGAATCACAGCCGTGGGCCTCCCAGAAACCCATTCAGCCTGGCAGCACCTGCTCCTTAGGGCGCTTTTAAACGATCCCGCTCACAAGCGGGATTGTTCATGATGCCACATCTCCCTCCCGCCTTACTCTCTACGCCGTGTCTGATGTTCAGAAGAGCATCAGACACGGCGTAGAGAGTATGTGCGCATGCGCATCCTTCTGCACATGAGCACTCTGCCAAGGAAGACTCATAGTGGCTCAGTGTCTTCCCACAAGGTCTGTTTGTCTGAGAGGCTTGTGTGGGGAACCCAGTAAGCTCTCTCTTTCATGGGTCTGAAGTGAACTGTGATCCTGACCTCTCTCTGCCAGACACTCCTCAGCAGGTTCTCTACACCTGGGTGTGCACCCAGTGCTGGATCCAGGGAATTTGGGGCCCCCTCCTAACATAGGAATGTTTGACGGACTCACTGAATGAATTAAAATTTCTATGCTGAGTTAAACATAGCACATCCCCTTCAGGGGCCAGGGCTCCCTGCATTGCAGACTCTGTGGACCTGTATGTTATGCATATGTTGTTATTTCGAGTTGATTCAGGTGACTCAAGTGCTGGGGGTCCCTCCTGAATCACCGCAGGACAGCTACAGGTTGGGTTCCCTACATTTGAGATCTGATGACCTCTTCTTACCTTCATGTTGTCATTTCAAGTTTGTTCCTGGATATCATGTATTGGAGGCCTCTGTGGGGCCCCTGACATATCGGACCCTGTATGGTTGCACAGTCTGCACTTGCTTGGATTCAGACCTGTGTGGACCCACCACTCTCAAGAGCTGGCCTGGAGCCTACCTAGTCCTCAGCAGCAGTTCTGACCCCAGCTGGGCCAAGCCAGGAGCTGCTTTTAACCACTTCATGAGCTAGCCACTGCCTGAAGCCAAATTAGCATCAAATCTGATCTGTCGCTACCAGAGAAGCCTCTCATTGAGTCAAACTGGGAGAAGGTGTATAGCAGGGGTGGGAAACCTCAGGCCTGGGAACCAAATAAGACCTGCAGCTACTTTTTATTTGGCTCTGGATCCAGGGGCCAGATCCAGTCCCTGGATCCAGTTCCTAGCCCCAAGCACTGAAAGACTGAGCTCAGGGTAAGGATGCAGAGCTGAGGGCATGCACACAAGGACAGAGAACCGATCCATAGTACAGATCCATGACCTGGACCCTTCTCTTTCTGGGTATACCCCTTAAGTGCCCCTCCACACAACTTCTATGCAGCCCTTGGAGCTTGTACTAATTTTCAAAGTGGCCCCTGCTGGGAAGGAAGAAGTTCCCCATCCCTGGTGTACAGAATCCTATTCTGGGAGCTTCTTTTCCTGCACCTCACCTTCAACACAGACAACCCTTCAGGTGGCTCCCAAAGAGAACTATTGGTGCCACCTAAAGGAGAAAAGGAGGAAGTGAGCATGATGATTCCTCAAATGCAGCACAGAAGCTGCTGACCGTGCTTCAGGATTGCTCCTTTCCGATCCCTCTGCCCTGGGTGAATTTCTGTTAGTCAAACTGGGATTCATTAAGGGCTGCAAGACAAAGAAGCCATCCAAAGAGAAGCAGTCCTTTGCTGTAAGGGGGAGACTGATGACAACTTATTTCCAGCCAAAAATCGGAAAGCAGAAACTGTAGTGGAAGCTGGTGATCCCCTATGACGGGGTAGGCCAAACTGGGGTCCCAAAGAGAGAAGCTGGAACAGGCCTGAGAGGACTGGTGACAGCCTCAGGTGTTTTTGAGATGGTAGAGACTGAGAACAACCCCATGCCAGTGCCACTTGAGTCAACACCTGTATGCCCTATGTCCAGTTGGAAAGCCCATTCTTGGGGGTTTCCAAATGCTTCCACTGCAAAACCTAACTTCACAGCAAGGAGTTGATTTTAGTCTCCACCCAGAGAAGGAAGCCAAGACAAAACAAGAGAATAGTCGCCCCCTCAGTTTCCCCAACTGACCCAGCCTTAAAAAAACTCATTTTGAAGGCGGCATTAGGGGAGTGAGATATCGTTTATCAGGAGTGACAGATCCAATCTATACATTAACATGCTCAGCCCAGGAGTCAGGAGGCAGAGATATCTATCAATTTCCCCTTGGCAGGCTGACACTAGCACACAAATTTGGCCAATTCCCCAGAGAAACATACAGCCTCTAGCAGGTCTGAGAATCTGGAAGTGTTTCGAGGTCAGGACAAGTAGCAGGGAAATTAGACGAGAGAGGCAAGAAAGGAACAGAGCTTTCTAGCTGTCCAGACCTTCACTGGGTGCCACCACAGAAAGGAAGAACTCAGCACAGCCCTTGGTGCTAGATTATTATTTATCATTTATACAGCACTTTCAGGATTCAAAGTGTTTTATAATCCTTATCTAGTTCACCCTCACAACAACCCTGGGAGGTACCCTTTACTATTCCCATTTTACAGATGGGGAACTGAGGCGGAGAGAACATGGTTTGCCCAAGTCTACCCAGTGAGTTCATGGCTAAGGCTGAAGTGCTTTTCCACGAGATTGAATGTACAGCCTTTAGCGCCGCAGGAGCCTGTGCGAGTCAAATGATGCGCAGTTCCCATTTTGTGGGAAAGGCAGAAGTGTGGGTCTCCCACTGGCAAGCATACACTTTGGACAAAGTAGGATCACTACTCTGTCCAACGCGGATGCTTACCAGTGAGAGACCTGCACTTCCACCTTTCCCACGAGACGGAAGCCACGCACCATTTGACTTCCTCTGGCTCTTGAGGCGCCAAAGGCTGCGCATTCTGTCTCATGAGAAAGCAGCCTAAGACAGAATTTCAACCCTGCTCTCCCAGCCCCAAGCCCTCATTAGGCTACACTGCCTCTCAATACTTCAGTTAGCAACTCCAGAGTATACTGTACCATTCAAGCCATGAAGTTCTTAGCACTCAATAAGCGAAGGGCAGTGGCTCACAATGGAGGTCCTAACTCCTGGATCTGAGGCTTGCAGTGCAGGCATGACACTCCTAATCCACTCTGAACAGCTGATCAGTGCAAATGAGCAGCGCCCTCAGCAGTGCAAATTCCAACTCAGAACCAAAGTACTGGAACAGCTTTCTGGCGCATTGCAACTTGACTACTCCAGTGAGAAAGTGGTGTCCTGGTCCAAGATATGCCATCTCAATTGCCAAAACAACAAATTGCAATATTTGCTGCTCATGAAGACTGAAATGATCTGGACTTATCCCAATTTGCAAATCCAATTCAAAGATTAATTTCCCTTAGCAGAACGCTGAAGTTGGTTTAACCAAGTTTCAAATATTCACACTGCCTTTAACTTTAGTCTAATTCATTCAGTGCTTACCCAAGTCAAAAGTCAAGACTGCTGAGTTTGTTTGAACTTAACAAATTTGCAAATGTGACTGGTCAAATACTCAAACAGCCCCTGGCCCTTGCAAACTTCATTTGGAAAGTTCACAAATGAGAGGTGAATAATACCAATTTTCACATGGCGGAGACAAAGTGATTTGAATGGTATCTTTTATTGGACCAACTGTTGTTGGTGGAAATAAGCAAGCTTTGGCTTGCAAGCTTTGACACAGGGTCAAGCATGTAGTGTAGCCAATAGAACTATATAAACTAAACAAATGTAGGGCAGGTATATATGAGGGGGCATGGAATGAGTGGGAGTGGATAGGACAGGGTAGCAGGTGGGAGGGGTTAAAGAGAGACAGAGATGTGCCAGACATTTAAAAACAGCTGTAAAATTCTATATTGGTGTAGGAGACAAAGAAACAATAGGAAGTGGTAAACACACAGAGAAGGCAAACATATGGGTTGGGGGCATAGTAAGAAAGAGCTTATCAGGTGAAGGGAATACGCATATCAAAGAAACTGGGTTCACAGTAACAAAGAAGTTGAGTATTCGGCTGACAGAGGCAGTTACAGAGAGGGAGATAAAGTAGTTAGAATTATTATTATTATTATTATTTTATTATTATTATTATTTTATTTTATTATTATAAGCATTTATATAGTGCAAGCGATGTACCTGGCACTTTACAAAAAATAAGATAGACACGGTCCCCGCCCGAGAGCTTACAATCTATATCTAGGAACTTGGTACAGAGGATAATAGAAATTAAAAATGCAGTAGATTGTAAGGTAAACTGGTATTTGTAGTGGCTGGAGAAATATAGGTCTTTGTTAAGTCCATTGTTTTTGGTGTCAACGTTATGAATTTTAGTTCCCAGGCTCATCTTCTGAAGCTGTTGTGTAGGTTTCCTTTGAGGGTGAGAAATGAGAGGTCTGATATGGAGTGGTTGTGCTAGGAGAAGTGATTGCCCACTGTAAAGACAGTGACTTTGTTTATAATTGTATGCCTATGTGAGTTCATATGTTGGTGTAAGGGTTGCTGGGTTTTGCCAACATAGTTTCCATGGCGGCATTTGGTACACTGAATAAATACACTACACTTTGGGATTTGCAGGTGTAGTTGTCTTGTATTTGGAATGGTTTTCCATGGGGGTTGTGGTAAAGATCAGGAAACCAACATACATGTAGCATACATGTTCACAAATGACTACTAGAAATGTGTTGGCAGGTTTTGCATCTACTTTGCTGGCAAGGCTTTGTTCCTGTTGACGTTGGGTTGTCTTGGGTGGTGGGTAGTTTGCTCTGGATGATCCATTGTGAGAGGTTTGGGCTTTTTTTGAAGGCCAGAAGAAGTGGTTCAGGGAAGAGTTTCTTGCAGCAGTAGCTGCAAGAAAGGTAAAAGCAGAACCGCTCTCCATTATAAACAGGGGACTGCTGAAGCCCCAATATTGAGGAAACCACTTGAGCTACAGTTCTGAATATTTATCCATGGTTTATATTTGTGGGGACAGTCATGTGTGCAAAGATCCAGCCAGAAAATCAAAAGTTATAACTGTTTAAAGGTAATTGGTTGTGGTCAAAATGCACAGCACTCGATTATTTTGAATCACTGATATCTCCTCCCCCACCGATGAGTTGAGCCCCCAGATTTCACAGCCTTAGAGCACGAGATCTAGATCAAGTGCAGGTGTAGTGATTGGTGCAGCCAAAAATGAGTTCTTAAACTTTAAAAAATCAGTTTTGCTGACTGGTGCATACACAGTTGAACAGCCGCTAACAGCCATTTGTGTTATTAGAGAAAACAGCATAAGGAAAGTTACGTGACTCTGCTTTTTAAAATCATGTAACTTTATCAGGAGCCAACTCTGTCACAAAGACTTTAAGCTGTCGTCAGTTTTGTGTCAATTACCCACTTACCTCAGAAAGCCAACAAGAGGCAGCTCTAGTCAGTTTCATGTCAATTACCCTCTTGCCTCACTCCATATGAAAAGTCTGCAACTTTTCATACCAAGTGAAAAGTCTGCAACTTTTGAAAAGTACAAAATGAAAAGTTGCAGACTTTTCATACAGAGTCAAAAGGAAGAAGAAAGGCCAGAGGGTAATTGACATGAAATTGACTAGAGCTTTCTCTCTCTGGCTTTCTGAGGCAAGTGGGTAATTAACATGTAACTAAGTCTTTGTGACAGAACTGGCTCCTGATAAAGTTATGTGATTTTAAAAAGCAGTCATGTAATTTTCCTTATGCTGTTTTTTGGAGAATGTGCATGCACCAACCAGCAGAACTAATTTTTGAATGTTCAGTAACTTGGTTTTGACTGCACCAATCATTATCACATTACACCAGCACCTGAACTAGATCTCACGCTCCAAGGCTGTGAAGTCTGGGGGCTCAGCTCATCTGTGGGGAGGAGATATAGATTGCTAAAAATCCTCCCCACAGAGTGAATGAATAAAAGTCATGCAACTTTTCATACAGAGTAAAAAGGAGGGAGGGAGGAGGGTAATTGATATGAAACTGACTAGACATGTCTCTTGCTGGCTTTCTGAGGTAAGTGGGTAACTGACATGAAACTGATGACAACTTAAAGTCTTTGTGACAGAGCTGGCTCCTGATAAAGTTATGTGATTTAAAGCTGAGTGACGTAACTTTCCTTATGCTGTTTTTTCTAACCCCACCAATGGTGGTCAGCGGCTGTTTGACTGCACATGCGCCAGCCAACAGAACTGATTTTTTAATGTTGAATAACTCATTTTTGTCTGCACCAATCATTATCACACTACACCAGCACTCCAAGACTGCAGACCCAAAGACTCGGGGGCTGGTACAAGGGATTGTGCTTGTGGGAACGGTAGCAGGTCTCTGCCCTGTGTCCCCCTCACTCTGCCCCCCATTTCCCCTTGGCAGAGCTGCCATCAGTGGAGTAATTTTGGTTCAATGTTTCTCCACTGAGGGGGACATCATGCCTCATCATCCCCAGCCACAGTTCAGCCCCCTGCTGCTTCTGCCCAGAACCTGCCCCAACCTTGCTTCCATCCTGCCCCTCCCAACCCCCTGACAGCTGCCCCATTCTGGGGCTTGAACTTGCAGTGCAAAATAACCCTGCCTGGCCACATCTCCTCCCCTTCCTTCTGAGTGGCTGTTGGGGAAGGAGCAGTAGGGAGAGCCACCCATTCCAAAAATGAATGGCGGGAGCAGTTCTGTAGATTTGTCTCCACCCCACCCCCTTTCCTTCCCTGCAGCATCACACCCACAGCTGCCCCCTTGTGCTGGGGAGGCAAACCACAGACCTGGTTCATTCTGCACAAGCAATACAGACTAATGAGGCTAAGGTGATTTGCATATATCTGCATATGATTTGAATGCAGCCCCAATTATTCCTGTGTGGGGCTGGAGTAGAAGCAATGAACCTGTGAAGCAATAAACTGCTGCCAATCTGAGGGGAGGGGGGACTGCCCAGCCAATTTGTGCCCTAAGCTTGGAGTTCCAGCCTTACCCCATAGCTCTGCATCTCCCTCTCTGTTCCCTGTCTGGATCCTGCCCCTCGGGATATGGATATGATATTTAAAATATTGATATATTGACTTTTAAATATGGATATGACTGTTAAAAACAGAGGGCAAAGATGGATATTACTTTTATGCTTCTGGTTTTCTCTTTCTATCCTTCCTTCCTTTGTATCCACATGTGAACATATCACATAACTGATATGTGATATTTTTTAACATTCTCATTACTATACAAAAAATTACATCCAAAAAACCCTGGAAATTTTCTAAAACAAAAAACTTTACAAATGAACGATTTTTTCAAACTGCCTTGACTCTATCATTTACATGTATAAAAAATGTACACACGTTATACAATGAACTGCTGACAATGTCAGTGTAGACAACTTTATACAATCAGTTGTACACAATGTGCAAAAGGACAGAGTTAAGGCAATTTGAAAAACATTTTCATCATCAAATTATGATAATAAATTATCAATAAAGAAATAATGTGATAATTTAGTGAGAAATAATAAGAGTAAGTATGTATGGTAATGAATTAAATATATATATATATATATATATATATATATATATATATTGCCTCACTCCATATTTTTCACTCCAGGTGAAAAGTCTGCAACTTTTGAAAAGTACAAAATGAAAAGTTGCAGACTTCATACAGAGTCAAAAGGAAGAAGTGAGGCCAGAGGGTAATTGACATGAAATTGACTAGAGCTTTCTTTCTAGCTTTCTGAGGCAAGTGGATAATTGACATGTAACTAACTACAGCTTAAAGTTGTGTGTGTGTGTGTGTGTGTGTGCGTGCGTGCGTGTGTGTGTAACGTTAATGTTGATGGTAAACTATGGAATAGAGATAGAAAATCTGTAAATAATTTCCATGCATTTAATTTCTGTTGTAATAGATGTAAAATGTTATTTTAATTGTAATTGTAATTAATTTTCATGTTTTTTGGAGTGGACCTAAATTTCTCCAGCCACTACAAAAATCTGTTTTACCTTACAGTCTACTACATTTTTAATTTTTGTTCCCCTCTGTACCAAGTTCCTGGATGTCATTCTAATTACTTTCTCTCTCTCTCTCTCTAACTGACTGTCAGCTGAATACTCAAGCTCTGTGTTACTGTGAACCCAGTTCCTTTGATATGCGTATTCCCTTCACCTGATAAGCTGTTTCCCACTATACCCCCAACCTATATGTTTGTCTTCTCTGTGTGTTTACCACTTCCGATTGTTTCTTTGTCTCCTATACCAATATATCATTTTAAAGCTGTTTTTAAATGTCTAGCACATCTCTGTCTCTTTACACCCCTGTCACCTGCTGCCCTGTCCTATCCACTCCCACCCATTCCATGCTCCTTCATATATGCCTGCCCTACATTTCCTCAGTTTATATATATTTTACTGGCTATGCTACATGCCTGAGAAAGGGCTGTGTGTGGCCCCAAAACATGTTTATTTCCAACAACAACAGCTGGTCCAATAAAAGATATCAGTCAAACCACTTTGTCTCTCTGGCACTTGGAACCAACACAACAACCACACTCTATCTCTGAATTTTCACATACAAATTCATAAAGTGTTAGAGATATTTGCTTTGTGGCAAAAATTAGTTTCAGCTCTATGAGCTTCAAAACCGTGGTTAGCCCATCCGTTGCTATCTCATAACACATGCTAATTTACTCCAGGTGCAGCCTTTGGGTGCCAACATTCATATTATCAGCTATGGGAAAGTCCATCTTGTAAACGGCTGGCAACCCATTGTGTCCATACATAGCAGCTATCTGGTGGCTGCCTGAAACAAGCTGCTACAATGGGGGATGGCAGAGTATGGTGGCAGCAGTCTCCCAGAGCAGCAGATTCAGCATACAGTTGCCTCCTTTGATTGTTTTTTGCTTGACACCTCTATTTTGGCCTACGGAAGTGTCAGGTAAAAAAATCCCCACCACCGGTGGCAACCCTAACTCAGCAGTACGGCTGAGGAACTTGCTGCCAGTTCCACCACTTCCAGAGTGGCCAGATATGCAAAATCTAGAGAACACATATGAGAAACACAGGTTGCAGAGTTGCATTGGTGCCAGTGACGCCTGCAACTCGTATTTCTCATAAGTGTCCTCTAGATTTTGCATATCTGACCGCCGCTAACCACTTCTGAGGAGAACAACAGTCCAGAGCTCTGCAGGCTCTGGTGGGGTGAATTGTGATGTAGAGGGGCTCATGTGAGGTCTGGTGTAGGTTTGTCATACATGTACATTTTAGAGGGCGCTTATGAGATATACAGGTTGCAAGGCTGCAGTGGGCCCAGTGCAGCCCTGCAACCTGTATATCACATAAGCGCCCTCTAAAAAATTGTATATATGGCAACCCTAGTCTAGTGGGACTCTCTTCATCCTGCCAGAGCCCGCAGGGGTCTGACAGGTGAAGCAGGGCTCTGGCAGTGCTCTTGAAACGTCACCCCATAACATTGCTGCTCCTTGTGTATGCTTGCTACATTTGCAGGCATCCATGAGGCGAAAGCCTATAGCAGACAGGTGACAGGCTCGTAGCAGGTTGTTTACAGACATAGCGACCTACTGAATGTTTGCTACTTGACCTCGGGTGGAATTACGGTGTATTGGGAATATCCTAAGTCTTTGCAGAACCAAGCCAAAAGATGGACTGCATAAGTCATTGTGGGGATGTAGCCCTCCTGAATAGCAGGTGGGTAGCTGCTCCTTAAAGGGGCTGATTGGTTAATAAGCCAACCTGGGTGTGGACAAAAGCCAGGAGTGACTATAAAAGCCAGCGCCAGGAGGCTCCCAATGCTACATGGTAAGAATTATAGCCATAGTTTAACATATGTTGTTGTACCTTTAAGGACTGTGATATCAGCATCTCCTCTTAGAGGCTACATCCTGGAGATTAGGGCAGAAATCTAGAAACAGACTCCTGAGTGCAGATCTCCTCAGAAACCACTCCCCACAGTTATGATGTTTCTACTTCTGCCATACGGTTTATTCCTTTTATAACTCCTGGAGCCTCTGTGCCTGTAGAAAGGACTTCTAAACATGACATGACTACACCATCAGAAAAAGGGCTCAGAGTCATAAAGGAAACTGGGAGCCTTGTGTTACTAGGGTTGGGGCACAAAGCCTAGCAAGGGGAATGCCGAAATAGGACACAATAAGCTCAGGGAGACAGGTTTTGTATGGGAGATGGGGCGTGCTGATAAAAGCAAGCCATGGCCGAATTAGGAAGCAAAAAGAATGACTTGCTTCATTCAGAAAACATCTGAGAGCTGAGCACAGAGGTTTGTTGAAAACGTGAGAGACTACTTTGTATGTTTTACACACAGTTGGAGACGTATACTTCGACCTGTAAATAAACCAGTACATGATGGAAAACTACCTAATGTCATTGCTGATTTGGGGACTGGATTCTACAAAATCTTGCCTCAACCAGCCCTACGTTTACAGGTGGGTATCCAATCTGTAACATATCAGGCCAGGATGTCTCAAGGCAGGCATCTAACACTGGAGACACTCAAAATTAGCAGATGCTCTTGAAAATGAGATTCTATGTAATCTGACTAAGGCTACAAAGGAAACAAATTCTTATTGGCACCCCCCACCCCTCCTGGCCATGGGCAGCAATGCTGGTGCAGCAAACTCCAGGGTGTTCTACAACCTATAAATGAAAGGCCTGCTAAAACCCACCCTCTGTCACATCCCCACACTGCGCTGTCTGGGACAAGGACCTCCAGCTCACTCAGCACTGAAAGCCCATTGGCAAGAGGCTGCAAGATGTTGTTGTGTGCACTGAGAGAAACAAAGCTTTTTCCTCTAGGTGAAGTGTCCCTGAATTACCCACTTGCTGTAGATCCCCGCAGCACTGGCATTACAGGGCTACTCCCACCGGGCCTATGTGGATGGGGTACTCTAGTTTCTACAGCCTCAGTTGCTTCCATTGCAAAGCTCCTAGTTACTGCTGCTTTCCCAGCCTTTTCCAGCAGGTGAAGCTGCTGGGAACAGGACAACAATACTGGCATTAGTTTCTCCAGTAGCCATGAACCCTAAGAACAGGAATCCCATCTCTGCCCCACTGGTGCCCTGTGGAATACTCTCTCTGATAGTCAAAGCCAGTTAATTTGTCTTACTAGCTCCTGTCACACGTCTGTCATCCCCTCAACAAACCCTTCCTGCCGCTCAAAACACCCTCCCAGCCGCAGAAGCCATGGGGATCATAACATCAAAGGGAAACAGAAATGAAATTGTCAGGGGCCTCAGACAGTGCAGCCAGGAAGCCTGTTATAGGCCTCGTAAATAAGTGTCAGCGTAGGCTGCAGGCACTGCAGGGCTTTATAGGCCCATAAAACACCCCGAGCTGCCACCGAAGCTGGAGGGGATGGGTAGAAAATCTAATTTCACAGGATTTAAAGCAGGTGAGAGAGAGATAAATGTGTGTTTTTAATAGTAATTAATGCTGCCATTCAGGAGCACTTAGGCCCTGGGTTCTGAGCGCTTCCAAGGGCCTGCCCAATAAATCACCAGTCTGGTCCCTGCCCACTGCTCTCTCTCTACAAGAGCGAACTCTGCTCACTCACTCTCTCCATCTGGGGAGCCAAAGGAAGGGTGGCAGGGAACCAAGTGACAAATCCACTGGGCTCCATGTGGGCTGGATCCCAGCATGGGTCATGTCTTTTCCCTTGTTCTGAATGAGAGAATTGGAGCTTGCATCCCTAGCTGCCTGTCCTGTTCTCCACAATGCGAATGCAGACTGCGCTGTAAAAATATCCTTCCTGCACACTGACCAAGTGGCATACCTCCCTGCTCACCCTTATGGGATGGGTAGCAAGCATCCTTTCCCCTGCATCCTCATTGCAAGTCCAGCCCAGCCCAGGGCTTGCATGCAGGTGCCAGTGGGGTGCAACGCCCTTACTTCTGAAGGAGATGGGCTTTGTCCTAACCACAATGTAAGGCCTAGCTGAGATTTTCAATGTGGGTGGACTCTCCGGGTTCCCACAGACCAGCTGACCAGTTGTAAGCCTCAGCCAGAACTGGGTCTCCTGTAGCAGCCTACAGCATTCTTTCTGTTCCCTGCCAATCACCCTCCTCCCACCTGAGAGAACCCAGAGAAGGCTCTTCTGCTCCCTGCCAAAACGTTCAACAAAGAGGATGTGATCCCTGCCCGTAGCAGGTAAACCTCCACCAGCCTGCTTATAAAGTACACTCAGCAGGCCTGTGGACATTTACAGCGCTGTATCTGGGCATCAGCCAAATCTAGACAGAGGCTCAGGGGTGGAGTCATCGAGGTCCATTCTTAGTTCTTACAGCAAAGTGCACAGCAGGCTTCCTGCAAGCAGGGAACAAGTGCTTTCCGAACAAATACAGGGAAAGACTCCCACAGTCAAAGGCATCACCAGCCTCTCAGTTGAGGAAAGAGCATTTTGGCCCCCAGGAAGCCACTCTTGTCCCCTCCAATGACTCCCTGCTTCCCCTGAGTCTGAGGCCAGTTCCTTCATCCCCATTCTAACTACTGCTATGCCCAAAGCCAGCGTTACAATTTGTGGGGCCCAGGACAAAAATAAAATTTGGGACCCTCATGACCCTGTCCACCATAGCCACTCCCCTTTAACAACCGGCAGCCTGGTGCTTGCTTGGGAAGACAAAGACAATTTTTTATGGCTCCTTGGTCTGACCCAATGGGGCAGTCCTTTTGAGGGGGTAGGGTGTGTGCATGTGTATCCACATTTTGCGGATGGATAGGTCCTGCTCTGTCCACCCACAATGCTCCTTCCTCACTGCCGGACTTCCCTGTCCCAACACCAACACAATAGCTACCCGCTCCGGGGTAAGCCCTGGAGGCAATCAGAACTCCTACTGCTGGCCAACATAGTTCTCCAGGGCACCTGCCACCACCACAAGCCTCAGGAGCAGTGGCCGGGCCCCACAGGAATGGCAATAGGGACTCCCGGGGCTCCCAAGGATCAGCAGACGAGGTTCCAGAAGTAGCGCTTCCTGTGGGGCCCCACAAATAGCAGGCCCCACAAATGGTGAGACCCCCCCCCCAGTACTTGTCACACCACCTCCTTCTTCTTCTATGAAAAACTCTTCACTCCTTCTAGCCTGACATACATTGCAGCCAAATGATCAAAAACTAGATGTTTTGATCATTATGCCTTTATGGTGCAGAGCATAATACAAGACCCACGTGGCAGGATGAGTTTCAGAAGGTGGATGTTACTCAGAATCTGCCATCAGGGACATAGCAGGCAGGCCAAGCACCCCCTCATCTGGGAGTATCCTAGGCCTCAACATCCCTGCATCTCACTGTAATACAGTTGCAGGGCTGAGCTCCCAACTTATTCATGCTGTCTTTGCTCACTCATATGAATTGCACGTTAGAATCCTGGAGGCAGCAGTTGTACATTCCCTCTACATACCTGTTACCCAAGATCCCCGCTGATAGTAGGATTTCCAATTGTGTGTCTGTGCTGCCCTCTAGTGTCACTATAGCAGTATGACACCTTGTTTTCTACCCTGGTAAAGGGATCCCTCATATACTACTACTTCTATTTATTTATTAATTAATTAATTCATTATTTATTAATAATTATTATTATTATTTTATTATAGCATTGGAAAGTACCACCTCTAGTCACTAGGGTTGTCAATTCTCGTGGTTTGACCCTGACACTCCCATTTTGGCCTATGAGAGTCTCAGGGTTAACTGATGAGAGGAGACAGGCCAGGCAACCCTACATAGTCACTGAATTTCCTGTTGTCAAGGCAGGAGTTTTGAGAAGACCAAGGTCTTCACAGATACTTCCCAAGCTAGACAGAGAAGCAGAGAAATATCTGTGAGGAACTTTTCACTCATAGTAGTAGTCATTTATACTGCAATCATGCAGGATAAGGAAGGGTTCACACAGTGCTGGGGATACAAACACACTTGAATAATGGCTGGCCCTTCAACAGGGCCCGCCAGGCTCCTGTAAAGAACCATACGGGAATATAGAATCTCCAGGCACTGACACAATAGTTAACATAAATAACATCTCTCCACACACACCCAGCCTCTTATTGACCTAGAGGGAGGTAATGGAAAAACACTGTGTTCAGAGGGGAAATGCTGATGCTGGAAGTGTGTATCCACTCTGGCAGGGCATTAAGATATGGTACTTCTATTGTTCTCTCACTTTTGATTCATGCTAGGTCCCTGATTGTTTATACAAACACTATTTATCAGCTTCATTCTTCTCAGATAGAGAAGGACTGGATTTTGATTGAGCCAGCCTCTTTCACCTGCTTGCAGGTTCTTGACAACCAATTAGGTTAACTTTCAATGCACAACCATTTCCGAATTGTGCGTCAGCCAAGGCCCCAAAATCTCTTTAAATGCTGATAAGAGAAAATAGTCTGCAGAGATAACCAAGTAAAGGAAATAAAGTGTGGGTGTGTGTGAATGTATGTGGGAATATATGGGGGGGGGGTGCATGTCAACTCTTCTCAGCTAGTGGACAAAGGAAAAGGTGTTACAAAGTGGGTAGAGAGTGCAGATACCAGGCCGGATGTAAGAATACAGTCTCAGGCAGCACAATTCCCCAACACAAAGAGTCTATAAAAGTTGTTCACTTTCCAGTCTCAGAGACTGTAACTGAGAATTGTGATTCACTCTGACATCCCATTGCACTTCCAAACACAGTCATGATTAAGTTTCTCCACTTGTAATTCTCACAACACAACAGAGTGTTTCCACCCTGGGTGTTGTTAATACAGATTGGGAGCCTGCTGGACCCCCAAAAACTGCTCTGTGGCTATCCCTTACCACACAGCTATTTGGCTTGCGCCACACAGAGTCAATTTCTCAACAGTGCTTCGTGAGTGGCCAAGAGTGGGTGCTCCATGGCTTATGGGAGTGTGCATCCCACCACTCTGCCTTCAGACAGGCAGTCTGATGTGTGGCTCCTGGATGGCCAAGCAGGGTAGCATCTCATTTTAAAACACCCACAGTTGCTACTGAAAACAAAGAGTTAAAATAACAGAATCTAAATTCGCTTAAACAGCCTCTGCAATGTAATTCCCACCTGTAAATCCAAACTTTTGTTGCAGCTTTAGCCAGTGTAGCCAGCATTAGTTACTAGGAGTACATTTGTTAATAGAGCATAAGGGCTTTTAAGGCCTGGATGGGCCTGAGTTAAGATGAATAGCATGAGTGATGCTAAGCTAGAGATGAAGGGATGGTAAGGCCCAGGAAGGTACATCAGAAGCAGCAACCTGTATATGGAACAGGTCAACTAAAGGATAAGTTGCAGCACATTTTTTTGGACCATGAGACTCACTAGAACCAACTTAGAAATTATTCTTAGGTTAGCAAAAACCGACCACCTAGTTGAACGATATAGTGCATACTTCCTTTGCTTCTATATTAGAAAAAAAACAATCATTGTATAAATTTAGTGATTAGGCCAGAAGTATCAGGCTCTCTGCAGCTTAGTGTGTTCCTCAACTAATGAGGCAGATTTAATTTTTGCAGCTGAGAGTTGGGTAAACTCTGTATCAATCACCTGGCCAACTATTAGTACACTATTAGTAATTTAACATTCTTTCTTTCACTAAGTCTCTTTTTATACCCAGTACCAACGTATACAATCTTTCCATTTGTATTCCTTTCCTGTTTGTTTTATCATTTATACTATATTTCCATGTATACCTTCACTGCATCCTGCTTTTGAACTTAGGAAAAACTTGTGAAAGAGAATGGTTTATTTTGGAGACAACGTGTTGGTAAAATACTTTGTTCTTAGCTTTGATCATGGGTTCATTCAAATTTCAAAATTCTGGTTGGCCCCGTCTTCTATTGGCCCCACCCACCACCCCACCAGCCTTAGAACCCAGCTGCCACTGGTCCTGTGACTGCTGAGTGGAGCTGCTGCAGAGCACCCACTCAGCTGGAGTGCATGGAGAGGGATTCAGACAGGTGGCTCCCAGCATGGCTAACTCGGCCCCGGGGGCAGTTGCCATGCACTCCCTCTGCCACGGACTATGGGGGAGGGGAAGCATGCTGGGCTGGCCTTTTGCCACTTGTCCACATTAAGAGATTCAGTGGGGAAACTCACAGCGGACTCATGGCGGCCAAACTCACAAGTAGCTCTGAACGTGGGTGCAGGGGGATTACGCATCATCAGGTTCGTCCTGCAGTTATTTCTCTGATGGATGACAGGGCTCAAAATCCAGCCTTGTCATTTGTCAGAGAAATCACGGTGGGATGCGTCTGATAACGCTTTCTACGCCTGTGCCCATGTTCAGAGCTACTCATGAGTTTGGCCACCGTGAGTCTGCCATGAGTTTCCATGTCGTATCTCTGTACCGTGGGAAAGTGGACTTTCCAACTGACATGTCCCAAGCACGAGCAGCACTGGGGAACCTGGGTTCTCCAGCACTTCCGGACAGTTCTTGTGACTTGCAAAGACCGTGTTCCCCACCCACAGTGGTGCCTACGAATGGTGGACCTGTCTGCTGGTGTGGCTGGCTGCCCCAGTTCATATGGGCAGGGGCTCCATGGCTCCCCATTACCATGCAGTTATTTGGCTTGCCCCGCACAGAGCACTCTGGATTTCTCGGCAGTGCTCCATGAGTGACCATGAGTGGGTGCTCCATGGCTTATGGGAGTACGCCTACACTAGATAGTAGTGGAGGGACATACTCCAATCTCAGATCCTGGTTTATATGGGGTGGGCCATGGCTCAGGTGGTAGAGCACATACTTTGCATGCATACGGTCCCAATCTCCAGCAAATCCAATTCATGATCTCTGGTAGCATGCCTGGGTGAGGCCTCTGCTGGGGGTCTTGGAGGGTCTCAGGTAGCATACCTGGGTGAGACCTCTGCCAGAGACCCTGGAGAGGCAGATTTGAAACCCTGCTGTCATATCAGTTTGTGACAGTACTGGGCTAAGATGGACCATTGCTCTGACTCAGTTAGGCAGTTCCTTATATCCTTTTAGACCAGCATTCTTTGATCAGGCCTGTGTTAATTTGATTTCTAGCTACAGTGTTCAAAAACTACACCTCCTGACAAAGCATATTCTGAAAACACTGCAGGGAATGTCTCACAGGGTTTTGCACGTCTTCGAGGCTGCTTAACTACCCATTGTTCCATAGGCTGTATTGTGGATTCACCTTAATTGAATCTATCTGGCTTCAACACTGGGTGTTTTCAGATGTAACGGTGTCACGGTTTAATCCGCTTTAGCGCAGATTAACCTGGGTGCCACCATCATACCTAAACGAGCATGCCAGATGTTAGCACAGTCTGGCTCCTGACCATGATGAGGGCTAGCCTGGGCTATGGCTCAGGGAAATCCCCAAGTCACAGCCTGGGCAGCTCCACCACAGTCAGGAGTCAGCCACCTGACCTGAAGTAAAGTGAGCCATCACATCTAATAGCCCACTGTGTTTACTGCAATCCAGAGTGGAGGGGGAGCCAAGCGCCATGGCAGCCATCATTGACTACCACGGCCACCCATCAGCTGTGGGGGCAGGGCCGCTCCATGCAGCATGGGGGTGGGGCTGGGCAGATACATGTCCATGCATCTCCCCGCCCAGCCACTGTAACATTTGTTCGGTGGCCGGGCCAAGTCCCAACCAGCATGACAGCTCCCACCACTACCTGCAGCAGTCCGTGGTGGCAGCAGGAGCCGTCACATCAGAAAGCACCCACCGTTTCTATGATTCATACAGAGTTTATAAGGACATAAGAAGTGCCATACTGGGTCAGGCCAATGACCCATCAAGCCCAGCATCCTATCTCTGACAGTGGCCAATCTCGGTTACTTGGGAGAAGTACCCAACAGGTCCCACTGGGCTATCCATTCCCTGTTGTTCACTCCCAGTTATATTCCTAACTTTTATTCCTCAGTTCTTATCTGTACTTTTCCTATATCATCATTATATTCAATGTTTCACAAGGTTTAAAATGTCACCAAACGTGGCTGATTTATATACACGTATATTGGAATTACAGAAATATTGCTTTTTACATAATTCATGCTGTACTCCTGATAAAAATAAGCTTGTGATGTTACATAAATCATAAACCTATGTCATGGAGACCCAAACCAATGGTAGCTGTGTATCCTAAACCAATCAGCCCCTGTAACACCACTCCCTATTGCTGTTTTATTATGTGTGCTTTTACATTAATCTACAACTCAGAAACAGGAAGAGAGGCATATTTTAACTAGTTGTCAAAGCAATTTGCTATTTTATATTGGTATTTAAAATGGGGTTGCTGTTTTGGTTCTAAGTATGAATGAGACAAGAGATACAGGCTGTTTTTAAATGGCACTGCTGGGGGGGGCATGTCAGTGCGTGCACGGTGGGTGGGTGGGGCATGCACACAGCCGCACACGCATCCCCATGCATGAAGCAACCTCCGTTTTCCCCAGTTGCTCCATGCATAGGGATGAGTGGGAATGCATGTCATGGGTTGGAGGTCTGCACCCCCACTTTACCGGGTTTGAGTGACTCAGTTTCCCTCGCGTACAGTCCACTTGAACCAGTTTTCTCTCTGGCCGATTCAAGCCTGCCGCAGGGACAACCCCTTTGTCACTCAAGGGCCTGATCCTTCCCGTTTACAGACTCTTTAATCTCTGGGTTCGCAAGAGCTTGAGAACTCTTGTTGCTCACTTGTGTTCCAATGTTAGACACAGACACTTCTTCATAAAGATAAGAAGTCAGTTTATTGATTACATAAGCAAGATTGTTGATACAGAGTGGTTACTAGAAATCAAAGGTAAATATAAC
>QEPC01009299.1:1574286-1589135 GCA_003113815.1 Sphenodon punctatus
AGTTCCTAAGTTATTCATCTTACCCCTAGCAAGGTCCATAAGTTCTGGTTTCTCAGCCATAAAGGTAACGTCTGGCTGGGCACTTGGCTTTAGAGAGCGGAATCTCTCTCTCAGTTCATGCTGTCCCAGCCTGTTGCTGACAGGCTGCTCATTCGTATGCAGATGCTCAAGCTCGCTTTTGCAAGAAGTCTCTCTGTCCTTTGTATCTTACTCCCATTTAAATAGGAATTTAAGCTCCTTTGTCTCAAATTTCCCGCCTTGGGGATCGGCACGTCCGCAACCCAGGTAAACATGGAAGTTCATTAACATCTCCACGGGCTGTCTAGCAAGCCAGATGTTTTGAATACACTTTCTGTAATCTCTTGTAGTTTCTGTAGACTGGTGACATGTAAAAGCTCTATCTCAAGTTGTGCAATTCTCAGAGTCCTAATTTGGGTTTTACAGTTCTCAATGTCAACATTACAAACATGTGGAACCTTTGACATTACATAGTGTACATGTATAGTAACATTACATCCATGTGAAACCCTTGGCACCACACATTTACCAAACATGTCCGTGTTACACGTGTGTGACCCCATGTTTCTCCGTGACACTCTCCAGTCACTGTATTCTTCTAGCCCAGAGAGCTCCTGACTTTCTCAGGTGATAAAACAAAACAAAATCCCACGTGCTTTAAGAAAACACTAAAATCAAGAAACTTCCTTGTCCTCTTCTTCATAAAGAGGCACAAGTCTTATAATTTTTCTTTTGCAGGACCCCTAAAAAAAAGAAAATGTAAGTTTTGTACTGTTTAAATATGTCAGACCTACACAGATGAAGCCAACATGCCTCATCTGTGCCCTAGAGAGCTATTCAGGTGTTGTAGCTTGTACAACACTTGGCCTCTCCGACAGGTTGCTAATAAGGGGATCTATTAGTACCAATTGGGAAGGGTAGATTTTGTGATGGGAACTCCTACCTAGGGTAATAGGTGATCCAAACTTATACAACATTAGCCAGAGAGCTTGAGCAAAAGAGTGGGAGTTTTCTCCCCTATATATACACTGCAACCTACACCTCCTGATGTGATGAACTCCCTGAGTGAACAAGGTGGTAGGTACTAACCACATCTAAAGCTTTCTTGCAAGGTAGACGACTGTCTTCTAGAACTGAACTAAGGACCAACAACCCATTTACCTCAGGCTGTCAAATAGCTCTCACATGACAGTGACTTTCCATTATTATTGGTGCCCTTGAGGCAAAAGGCTCCATGTTCAATTTTTCAATTAGCTTGAGCCTCCCAACATCCGTAGTTGTGCAATGATAACCTCTGGAAAACCTCTAAATCTGCTTTTGATCATTTAACCTTGCTTGTATTCCATATCTCTCTACTGGTTCACTCTCTGCTATGGATGAAACTGCTATCAGCTACTTATCATTGTCTTGTCATTACCAAAGTTAACATAATAAATGCTTCCACTGGTATTTACATTTTCAAAACACACAGCCACAACATTTGATGATAAGACTGAGATTATTCAGTGCTTAAATATTGCAGACAACAACAAATATGACAAGTAGAGTTCTAGGATTGGAAAGATTAAATTATGCCAATTGTGCAAAAGTCCTGCCTGAGGGTACACAGCATGTCTGTGGCAGCCAGGAATTCCTGTGCCACTCTATATGAAAGTTTCTATGCACACGAGAGATTGATACACGACGAAAGAGAGCTCTGAGTTTAAAGCATGGGACCGAGAAGCAAGAGGGCCAACTTCAGTTTCCATCTCTATCACAGACTGCCCGTATGACTGTGGGCAAGTAACTAATCTTCACACATCAGTCTTCACATGTGTACAATGGGGATAATAATATCCCTCTCATAAGCAGCATCAAAAGGGCAAGCTTATTAATGGTTATGAGGCACTCTGATTCTATGATGAGGAGGTACTATGAGCTCCAAGCCAGAGACACAGATAACTTCACTGACGCTATACTAGGTAAGGCAGCACAATTCTACAGCATAGGGAGAAGGATTCTGTTCTCTGCTCTGCCACTAAACAGTTGTCTGACTTTGCTTCACCATTCCTCAATCTAACACTCTGAGAGAAATATCAATATCTGCCTTACAATGGCAAAGGTCATGAGGCTCTTTTTTTTACATAAGAGCTTTATGGATATTCATTATAAATGCTGCCATTATTGGGAACGGTGGTTTGCAGTGCACAATGCATGCATATTGTGAGGCACTCCTTCTACTACTTTCAGGAGGAGGTTTTCCTAGCAGTGTTGTTCCCCTACAGCCCACGGGGGGGGGGGGGGAGAAAGAGGGGACAGCTCCTCCTCCCTCACCCACACAGAACTCAAGGTATTTGGGATGCAGGAGGGCAGTCCCTTAATATTGGGCCTCTACAGCCCTGCTGCTCTGTATGGAATGGAAATTAAAGAGGCAAATGTTCCCTGTACCACTCTGCAGTTGCTCTCTATTGGCATTTACATTCCTGGAAGCTGGATGAGTGAATGAATCAGATGGGGGGGGGGGGGGGGGGGGGGAGAGGGGGGTAGCACTTTCCCCCCTGTTGTTTACTTAATTGACTGCCCATCATAGTGCTTCTTTGCTCTGTCCCTCCTAATGGACTCCACTCACCTATGATGACCCCACAGGCCAGAAGGGCATATATGGAAGTGGTTTGCTTGAGGAGTAGGTAGGAAAGTAGCACGTTGAAGACAGTAGTGAGCGAGCGCCCTACATTGTAGAAAGCCACGCCAACATACTTGAGGCACAGGTTGTTGAAGGTGATCATGCCAATGAAGACCACCGAGAGGGGCAGGATGCTGCGGGACACCTTGAGGTCCATGCGAATAGAGGGAAAGTCCAGGTGGCCGGGTGGGCAACAGGAGGCTAGCTGGCTGAGGACCTTGCAGAAAAGAACGGTGACAGCACACTGGTAGAAGGTGACAAAGAGAGGCGCGTCAAGGTGCAGCGAGGGGCTGTCTAGCAGGTACTTGTTGAGGAAGACCATGGTGATGGAGATGAACCAGTAGAGTGTGACTACTAGGGCGATCTGAATGGCCGTGAGCAGGAAGGAGGGCTCTCTGCTACCGCTGTCCCCCTCCTCCTGCTGCAGTAGGGGGTCCGAGGAGCCGCTCAGAGCCATCCTGAGGATTCCAGAGCGCTTCAGCTGGATCCTGTTCATGGCGGAGCAGAGGAGGAGAAGTCAGGGAAAGAGCTACGATCAGCAACGCACAGAGGGCCAGTCAAGGGCAGTGCTCGCCATGCAGAGCAGGTACTGGCAGTCACGGGCCGCTGCGAGGACACGGGACAAGTTACCACCCTCAGGGGTCGGGGGAAGAAAAAATCCCAATGGGGCAAGTAGGGTCTCAGCGCCCTACAGAGTCTCCGAGCCTCCCCCCGGTAGCCGCCCCGCCGCCGGGATCTGGCGCTGCCACGCTCACTTCCTCGCCCGCCCCTCTGCCAGGCTCCGCCTACACAGACGCGGCGCGCTCGGGCAGAGTTTAAAGGGGCCGTGGCCACCCGGAGCTGCATCAGCCAGCCTCCTCCTCGTGCCTGCCCCCTGTCCGTCCCCTGAGCCCCCCGCCCGCGTAGTGCTCTGCAGCTCACCTTCCTTCTGACCAGCGGCACCGCCTGTCACCTGGGCTGCTGCTGCTGCTACTACTTCTCTTCCTTCTGCCACCGGTAACCTGGGCTTTCCTTCCTTATCCGCCCCCAGCACCGCCCCGTCTACAAGCGGAGGGCAGGGCTCCTTTACTCACACCTTCCGGGCAGCAGCCCCGCTCCCCTTTCTCCCTAGTGCTGCTGGGAACGGGAAAGCAGAGCAGCGGGGCGCAGGCTTTGCTAGCCCCGCCCCCTCACCTTCACGCTCTCCTGCTCAGTCCCCCCTCCCCGTTAGCCCCGCCCCGCTGACGTAGCTCCCCCTGACATAACTAACCCCGCCTCCATAGCACGCACACGCGGTAGGAACGTGCTGCAGAGGCTCCGCTCACTCGGTGTCCGCGAGCCGCGCCGCTGGGGGCGGGGATAGATTGGCCGTTGGTGGAGGCGGCGCTCGGCTGGGCAGAATCGCTGTTGCGGGCTGAGGCTGATGGCGGCTCCTGCGCGCTCTCCGGCCTGCTCCGTGCACTGGTTTCGACGCGGTCTTCGGCTCCACGATAACCCGGCGCTGCAGGCGGCGCTGCGGGATGCCGGCTCCGTGCGCTGTGTCTATATCCTGGACCCTTGGTTCGCGGCATCCTCCGCCGTGGGCATCAACCGCTGGCGGTGAGTGAGAGAGCCGGGCGAGGGGGGCTCCCGGGGGCACCTCTCGCTTCGTGGGTGCCCCGTGTCTGTCCCCTCCCTGGGCTCGGTCTCTGCCAGGGCTTTGGGCTTGGAAATCGTTGGCATCGCCTAGATGTGAAAGCTCCGTCGCGTGCGTGTGTGTGTGTGTGTGTCCTCTTTTCTCTCTTCCCCCCCCGCTAGGTAGCGGACAGTGAAAAAACGTAGGGTCGGTCGGGCTTTAATCGGGGAATGGAGGGCGCTCGTCGCCGCCTCGCTGCGGGGCCTGAGGCTCAGTGTTGAGATCAAAGCTTGCAAAACAACCCGAAGCGCTTCCCTTCCCGTGAGCTCCCCGAATGCGCCGCGCAAGGCCGGGAGTGACTGCCTCTCCATTCCCGCTGTACATTGCGCTGGTCCTCTGCGCCGAACATAAACATCGGCCTGTGCGTGCGCGTCTCTGTCTCTCCCAAGGTAGAATGACCCTTTCCCCGTTTTCGCTTATGGCTCTGGTAGTGGTTGAAATTCTGCCCAGGTTGTTATGGGCTAGTAAACCGATGGTAAATAACGATAAAAGTGAGATGCGCAGTAGTGAAAAGCGTAACACTTGCATGGTTAGGCATAAAGCAGCAGTGAGCTGGCCTGTCTTAAATAGCAGGCATCTCGTCTGATCTCATTTCTCTGGGGAGTTGAGATGAGGCATATATTGCACTTCTGGTGTTTGAGTCATTTTTGTAGTGAGGAGACATTTGGCTAACAAAGCCGTGTTACTTTTGATTGTTTTTGAGATTTCCCTATAAAATGGGGGCAGGGTAGTTGGAACATTGTCTGGATTTTTCTTCCCATAATATAACTGAGGAGCTGATGGTGTGGCCAACACTATACAAAAGCACAGCAGGAGATGAGTGTATCTCTAGCATTTGACCCAGTTCTTGAGTGGTGCTCTATGTAATGATTGTGCTGCACTTATTTTAATTAGGGGTGCATCTCATTCCTTTTCCACTGGTCAAGAAAAGCCTGGGCTCTGCTTATAGAATCCTTGGTGTTGAAGATGGGGAAAGCCCTGTTATATAATCAGCAGGTTTATTTTGCTCCTTAACCTGTGGAATACACTCAAGCATAACTGGGCTATATTAACAAGTCTAGGGATAAAAACAGACCATAGAAAAAGGCAAGATCTCAGTATTTTACATTCTAGAGTAGAGTGATCAGGAAAAATTACTTCAGCAGACTGGCTTAAGCATCAGGGGGAAAGGAGATTCCCCCCCCCCCCCCATTTGTTTGGTAGTAGAAGGGGGACTGTAGACCTTCATTGTTGCCAAATGCTTAAAGCATTTTGAGCCATTAGCTTATTTGTGTCTGTCTAGGTGATTCTGCCACTCAGGGTCTTCATAAAAACAATCCAGCATGATGGGGACAAATTCTCAGACTCCTGGGCCTCTAACATCTAAATCTAGTCTCATGCAGAGCGCTTCCCATTTTCTCTGCCAGCCTGGTTTACTGCCTTTAGAATCTCATTTGTGACCATGTGGGGAAGCTGCCATGGACTTTATGTAACGTTATGAAACTCTTCTAATCTGGCAGCGTGTAAGGCAGCAGCTGCTATGTGAGTATTCCACTTTGGGGAAACTCCTTTTTTCCAGTTACTTTGAAATGTCAGGCTGGGTGTGCCAGAGCTAAATGCCATGGCTGCCACTGAAACCCTTACATGTGTGCATTCTTCTCAGCTTCTTATGAATACGTATTCTAGCTATTTCTGGAGGTTTGGGAGGAGAAGGAGGTGACTTTTTCAAAATAATTTAATGGGTCTGCAATAACTGCTGCCTGTGCAGGGGTTTGGAATGTTCATCCTCGTAAGCAGTTCTGGTTATGTAGCATTAGGATGACAGTGCTGATTTGTCCATGGTCTTGGCTTCCTATATACTTGATTTTCTCCTGCACTATCTGTCCACCTATTCACAGTCCTATTATATGCATAAGAGAGCCTTACACACCAGGGCAAAAGCAGGCCTAATCTCATCTCCTTACTCAACCCCCTTAATGCATGTTGGTGTCTGGTTACAATACCTGATATATGGGGGGGAACAGTCAGTTGGCTAAAAAGCCTCGATGTGATCTCTGAAATGAAGAGGGAATTTCTGAATAGGATTAAGGGAATTATTTATAAAACCTAGCCACCACTCTAGCCAGTCACCTAAGCTGTGTGTTGTCACTTAAGATACATTCATACAGCTCTCCCCAAGTGGAGAAAGCAGTCGGGGAGCACAGCACCTGCTGACTTTCCACCATGGTGAGGGGGTTAGGATTTACTTCCTGTACAAATCCTTTTTTCACAGTGGCACTCCCTTTCCCCTCCTTTGGGAAGGCTCTCTGAATGTGCCCTTTCTTTGAGAGTCAGGACTATTGTCAGCAAGTGGGTTCCCAGTTCATAGTCTGGTTACCTCTGGTGTAATACTTCCTCCTGTACTTTGGCTTTATTACTTGAAGATGTATTTCAAGCCACAATCCCCATTAAGGTCCCCATTAAGGTAGACTGTACAAAGCAATGTGGCGAGTTGTCAGTTAAGAACTGATCAGAGTTGCATGTTCCATTTTACATCACCAACTGAATTGTCACTGGCTGGCCACACTGTCACTTTAAAACTGGACTAGATTTTTACAGCAAATCTAGATATGTGAATACCTCCAGTCCTGCAGATAATCCAGTGAAAAGAGACTTCATATCATGAGTATTTAATAGGCTTTTCAAAAATTCTCCTGTAGTTGCCTATATGCAGGGTAGATTGACTAAATTGGTTTGAACTAAATCATGATTTAAATAGCAAGGAAAAAATGATCAGTTTTTAAAAAAATCATGTTTTCATAAACAAAATGCTTTGTTGCTGTTTTGCGTATCCGATAAAGCATTTTTCTTTGATTAGATGCATCTAATCCTGCTCACCTAACCGCCTTCTCCCTCGCTGCCCCCCATGCCTGGAACTCCCTCCCTACCCACATCCGCCTTGGCCCCCTCCCTCCGCTCCTTCAAATCCCTCCTCAAGACCCACTTTTTCCTTGCTGTCTTTCCCAATGCCTGCTAGTCGTTCCCCCATATACTTACTGTCTGCCCTCCTCTGCAGACTGCTGCAACCAACCTGATTGTAACCAAGCCAAGCACACGCTCCTGAGATTTCGCATCTGCTTGAATGTTTGTTTGTTTTCTCCCGTATCTCTCCCACTGTCCCCTCTCCCTGTCTCCCCCTCCTTGTCTTTTAGATTGTAAGCCACAAGCAGGGACCGTGTCTATTCCTATGTTCTGTACAGTGCCATGTACATGACTGGTGCTATATAAATGTTTGTTATAATAATAATAATAGTAATTGTACATATATATATATACACATAAATATTTGGATTTTTGTCCCACTATTTCCTAAAGGCGCAAAGCAGGTAACAGCATATGTAAAATACATAAATACACACAGAAATATAGAGCAACATACAATTCCTGCTAAAACAGCGACCTGAAACTAAATGTCTGGCCAAATAGGTATGTCTTGTATTGACTCCATAAAATGTTTGAGCTGTTGCAGCAATTCCAGAGATATGGAACAGCCACCAAGAATGCCTCTCTGTGAGCCCTTGCTGTAGGGATTTGGCACAATGATACTTTCAGGAGAGCATCTATGGCTGCCTTTGGGAATTGCGATGGAAGGATCATAAGGGAGGAGACAGTAGCCATTACAAAGGATTTGGTACTATTTCCTGCTAACCAGGAAGCTGGAGATTATGGTGGTGGTCCACAAACCTGTGAGCTTCTGTGACCTTACTCTGGAGTAAGTGGCTTATGAATTGTGACCTATGGCTGCAATCCTGAATGCACTTGCGCACATAGCCCTATTGTCTGCTCTGGTGCTCTGTTGGTTCAAGTGTATTTGGGATCATAATCTATAGCAATGTAGAGAAAAGTAAGGTTGCCGTGTTGGTCCCAAATATAGGCAATAGAGACAAAGTAGTAAAGTGATTTATTGGACCAACTATAGTTGGTGGAGGTATGCACGCTTTCATACCTCACAGGGTCCTTGATTAGGAGGACTTGCCTGATGAAGGATCCTGTGAGGTCCGAAAACTTGCATAATGCCACCAAACTGTAGTTGGTCCAATAAGTTATAGTTGTACTACTTTGATCTATAGCAATGTCAGAACTTATTTAAGTTCCTGATTTTCAAACAGTAAAAAGTAGAAATCCTGTTTACTAGATAATTAATTTGTTATGGTTTTATCAAATTGCACTTGGATGAAGAATGATATGCACAAAGTAGCATTTTGTAATTTACCTTAAGTGTGTTGAACTGCAAAAACAAAAGTGGTGAAGGCAAATACTTTTTTCACAAGAGTAACTGGAAGTACTGATACTTTGAGGGGGAAAGAATCTAGCTTTACTGTGAGAATTAAAAATGGTTACTTTGACCTGTGCACATTGAAGTCAGTGACAAAGTTCCCTTTGACTTTTTTTAGAGATACAAAGTATGTGCTTGGTGTTCAACCTTTTAAAAACTAATGTCGGTGACGTGGTGTGGAGCATCTCATACTTTTAGCAGTAGGGCTTATCAATGTGGATGGCTTGCACAGGTGAAAGTTCTTGCAAGATTGAGCTCTTAGGTTTAATCTCACAAAGCTTTGAACAGTGCTTAACTTTACACTTAGTAATTCTAATGAACTCAATTGAAGTTATTCAGTTTGTAAAGTCAAGAGTGTGACTAATTTGCAGGGCCATGCATGACCATAACGCAATATACGGTGGTTGAACCATATTTATAAAGCTTGTCTGTTGTTTTTTGTACAGGAAGGGAAGAGCGGTCCTGTCTCACTCCTCCCTTTTGCTTCCGAACTCCCTGAACGGGATGTCTACTCCCGTTGCCTCGACCTCTTCTCAGCCAACTCCTCCCTTGAACCCCCTCCAATCTGGCTTTGCCCCCTTCACTCCACTGAAACTGCTCTTGCTAAGATCACCAACCATCTTCTTGTGGCTAAATCCAACCACCTTTACTCTATTCTTGTCCTCCTTGATTTCTCTGCTGCCTTCAACGCTGTTGACCACATGCTCCTGCTTGAATCGCTCCACTCTCTTGGATTCTGCGACTCCATCCTCGACTGGTTCTCCTCCTACCTTTCTGACTGCTCCTTCAATGTATCTCTTCCTAACTCCCCCCTTCTCCTCTCTACCCCTCTCGGTCGGGGTCCCCCAAGGCTCTGTCCTTGGCCCTCTCCTCTTCTCGGTTTACACCCAATCCCTAGGTAAACTCATTGCCTCCCATGGTTTCCAGTACCACCTATACGTTGATGACACTCAACTCTATCTCTCCACTCCTTCCCTCTCCCCCTTTGTTCAAGCTCGTCTCACCAACTGTCTTTCCGATCCGATATCTCTGCCTGGATGTCCCAACGCCAACTCAAACTGAACTCCTTATCTTCCCTCCCATCCTTCCTCTCCTTCTTCCCTGTCAATTGCCATTGACGGGGTCTCCATCCTCCCTGTTCCCCAAGCCCGCAGCTTGGGCTTCATCTTCGACTCGCACCTCACCTTCAAACCCTACATTGACTTCGTTGCCAAATCCTGCCGCTTCTCCCTCAACAACATTGCCAAGATCCGCCCTTTTCTGTCCATCTCCTGTGCCAAAACTCTCATCCACGCCCTAGTCATCTCATGCCTCGACAATTGTATCCTCCTCCTCGCTGGCCTTCCCTGCTCTCACCTTTCTTCCCTTATCTCTGTTCAAAACTCTGCTGCCAGGATCATCCACCTAGCCCGTCGCTTTGACCATGTGCAGCCTCTCCTCTCCTCTCTTCACTGGCTCCCTCTTCCTGAGCGTATTCTGCACAAGCTCCTCGTCTTCACCTACAGAGCCCTTCACAACCTTGCTCCCCCCTACCTCTCTGCCCTGATCTCCCTCTGAACCCCTGTTCGAGCACTGTGCTCCTCTTCCATCCCCTCCCACTCCTCCCCTACTCCCCCAACCACCTTCGTCCCTTCTCCCTCGTTGCCCCGCACGCCTGGAATGCCCTCCCTGCCCTCGTCCACTTTGCCTCCACACCTTCAAGTCCCTCCTCAAAACCCACCTCTTCCGCTCTGCCCTTCCTAACGCCTGTTAAACATCCGTACCCAGGATTATCCCCCACCTGTTACCTGTAAAATCCCAACTTACTGCAACCAAGCCAAGAATGTGTACCTGAGTTCCCACATCCTCGTGAATGTCGCACCCCTTGTCTCTCCCTCTGTTCCCCCTTCTCTGTCTCCCCTCCCCCTGACTTTAGATTGTAAGCTCTCGGGCAGGGACCATGTCTATCTTGTTCTTTGTAAAGTGCCAGGTACATCGCTGGTGCTATAGAAATGCTTATAATAATAATGAGCTTACTTTAATTTTAAAATATTCACTTAAAAATTAAAATTGAATTTAAAATTCCAGTTTAAATGTTAATATTTTTATCTCCTCCTCTTCCCCCTCCCCCCAATTGTATGTTAGCAAGTGTCTGGTTTGTTTAAATTTGGCATTTGTCTTGGAGTACTGACTATTGCAATACTTACCTGCAGTAGAAGGTAAGTGTCATTTGTCCATATCTTTTACAAGGAAACAAAGGGGCTTTACACAGTTTAAAAGAATAAGGGGAAAAGTTGAGATTACATTCTGCCCTTCAACTTGGTGGTCATTTCTTCAGACAGTCCTGTACTTCCACTTTACAAAGCTGGCCACAGTCTTAAGAGATTGACCATGACCTTGAGGGATGGTGATTGAAGGATGGTGACTTAACAGATACCAAGTAGGTTAGGGAAGATGCAAGGAAGTATGTTGAGGCGCATAGTGTGATTTAGCTGTCCAGTCTTAAAGTAGGTGAAACTTGATTTCTTAAATGTGGCCTCAGGCACTATTTTTTTTCATTGGTAGTAGTGAAGTTTTAAGAGTACAGTCAAAACCGCCTTACTGGACACCTCAGGCACGTTTTTTGTCTGGATTGTGGGAGTGTTCTTCAAATATTGGTCAAAAATAATAAATGTTTGAAAGTTGTGGAAGACCTGTCCAGAATAAGGAAACATGCTGATCAGAGGGATCTGGGTAACAGGAGTTTCTATTGTAATTTGAATGAGGTCGGGTAGAAGCGTGGCAAATATACTTGGTACCCCTTCCAGAGCCAAAGGGGTAGAACTTAAATACTTCTGAGAAAACAAACTTAAAGGGAATTCAGACTGATGTCCTTGGTGCCATGAGACAACATATAAGAGAGCTAAAGCAGTTATAGATGGATTGTTATGTAGGGCCTCGAAAGCAGGGGCTTAAATTTGATGACCTGCTGAAGAGTGGTAAAATGACATGTGAAGAAGGCATAGTGATCAGAACAGTTAGTGAGATGATTTGACAGTACTATAGCATGTTAGTCATGCTACAGGGAGTGAGGAGATTGCCACTCTCTCATTTCTGTGCTAGTAGGTAGAGGAGGAGATGACCACAATGTAGAGTAGCTGGCATAACCCCCATTCACTTTAAAGGGGCTGATTCAGAGCTTTGAAGACTAGGCTCTCAAGGGTAAAGTAGGCTGGGTGAGGTGCAACTTCTGGCATGTGCATACTTTTGAGCTTAACAAACCTCTTACAGCAGAATGAGCATCCCCCTTCATAAGAGAACAAGAAGGTCTTGAGGAGCTCTTCCACATTTCCCATTCACCATGCACTGCTGAGCCAGACCCACTGAACTTGAGACTCACTATATGCAGTTGTCCCCCACTCTGTGCTGCTGATTTGATTGTGGTGGTGGAGAGTAGGAAAGCCCCATCTGCATTGAGTGTGGGTCCAGAACTCGATGCTTCAGACAGGAGGGAACTCTTGCCTGGAAGTTGGAGAGCCCCATGTGGAGTACAGAGTTTCAGCCTAGGATCTCTTTGACTCAGTGCTGCATGCAGGGCTCCTCTTCCTCACAGCTGACCTCTGATTTGGGGAAATAGCACGAGAGTCCTCTCCCTCTGGCTAAACCAAGCCCAAGTTTGAACTCAGCACTGCATCTGAGATTCTTGTCCTACTCCCCCTGATCAGATGGTCAGAAGGGAGCAGGAGAGCTTTCCCTTGCCACTCCCTTTTTACTTAGGGTTGCCATACCTCCCCTTTAAAAGAGAACACTTATGAAAAATACGTGGTGCAGGGCTGCATTAGTTCCAGTGCAGCCCTGCAACATGTTTTCATAAACGTTCTCTTTTAAAGGGGAGGTATGGTAACCCTATTCTTACTGACAAGTAGACTTCTATGCCTGACCAGACATAGGAGACTCTTTTTTTTTTTTTTTTTTTAATCGCCCTGTTTTTCAGGTGATAGTACATGGAAAAATCATTATCTCATAGAAATTAGAGAGTGGAAATCTTGGAAGACCTTTTTCCTATCTGTTGCTACTCTAGAGCCAGCACAAGATTGTCCTCCTACAGTATGTTTTGCATTATGTTGCCTAGTCTAAACATTTCCATGCCAGTATTGTCATATTGGAGGAGATGGTATTTGCCAAATGAGCTCCAGAAGCCCTGGATGAATCCTGTAGGCAAGAAGAACTTGAAGAGCTCTTTCATATTTCCTGCATATTGTTAGGCAGTGTTAGTGTGGCATTGACTGGAATGGCAAATACCATTTCATGTTGGCCACTGTTGGGCAGCATCTGTTTTGTTTCCAGGTTACTAGCAGATGTATAACTTCTAAATGTCGGGATGAGCCCATCCTCACACTCCTGGTGTCTATGCTCAGACTGCCGCTAAACAGTATTGTCTCCTCCACAGATTTCTGCTGCAGTCCCTAGAAGATTTGGACAACAGTCTAAGAAAACTCAACTCCCGTTTGTTTGTGGTACGAGGGCAGCCCACAGATGTCTTCCCAAGACTCTTCAAAGTAAGAGGTTCTGTTTATCTTCTAGAGTTCGATCAAGAGAAAATTAATTTGACCATAAATGGGAAGCTGACTTCATCTGGTGTCCTTGCTCCATCTGGTGTCCTTGCCCTAGTCACTGTATTTGAAAGAAAGTCACTGTTTCTTTCCAAATACACCCGAGTCTAGAGGTCACAAGCTCAATAGTATACCTGCTGGTATGATGATCTTTTAGGGGAATGTAGAGGTAGTCGGGTGTTCTGTTGCTTTCAGTGGTTCTCCACTTTGCACTATGCCTGGTAGGGTTGGGGGACCTGCCAGGTCTATAAGCATTCTCATTCCATGTGTGTCACAAGATAAATGAGGCTTCACTTTCAGTATCACTTGCAGGAAATGGCTACCGGCACAGATTTAATTTGAGAAGCTCCAAATTCTCACTTATGGGAATCCCTGCTCTGCAGGCAGCAGTTGGAAAATTCCATAACATCAGCAGTATCCAGGCAGACTTCAAAGAATAGTCTGGAAGGAGGAGAAGTGCTCCCCTCGTGCGCAGGCTTTTAGTCTCATGAGATGAGAGGAAATAATGGGGCAGACAGAGCCCTTCCTGCCCAGTTCTTTTCAACTGCCTCTGGTAACAGTTAGGATTGCTCTGTTGTTTGCTTCGAGGGATGCATCTGTCAGTCAAAAAAAATAATTTATTATTACATAGTTTAGATCTCATTCTCCTTAGTTTTGTGCTTGGTTTTTTTGCTTAAGTCCAGAGCCTCTGTCTCAGAGGCACTATGTCTGTGCACTCTGGGTTTAAGTACTGTTTAATCCCACCACCCTCTCCATCATGGATTAACATTGAAAAGTGTATTGCCGGCCTGGGAGAAGGTCATGACGCAATGTCATGTAAGGTTTGTGTAACCCTTTCTTCGAGGGCATGCAAAGATCACATGATGCAATTCTGGAACATTCTGACAAGGAAAGCCTTACAAAAGGGTGAGGCGGGCCCGATCAGAGTCGGTGCGGAATGCCAGATCACGGTGCCTGTGACCCGTCGCCCTACCCCCATAGACTCGGTGCCCGCTGGTTCTGCTGCCAGCACTACAGCTAGCATTTCTTCTGACACCGCCTCAGGTACCGCCCCTGGCACCATGCCAGGTACCGCCCCTGGCACCATGCCCAATACTGCTGGTACCACTCAGCCCACATTGCATCCCCAAATAAGGAAGAGGTGCAGGAGGCAGAAGTGCAGGTGAAAGATGTTCCACCTGAGCCTCTGAAGAAAGAGGAGTAGAAAAAATTGGATCTCCTTGTCGGTACCTCAGTCTCTCCACCCAAGGAGCCTGTGGTACTAGTTAGGTCCCCAGAGTAGAGACTACTTACTCTGATGTAGAACCAGGTCTCCTGGGACAGGGCTTGCCAGTATTCTGCCCACCTTCAAGGGAGCAATCCAGAACCCCAAGGTACTGTTCAAGGAACAGTGCCACTCCATGGCACTGACCAAGAACCCTGTGCACAACTGCCATGGCACCTGCACTGGATACTACTCTCCCAGCTACCAGAGATCCAGGTCTCCCTACTATAGGGAACATAGAAGGGTAAGGGACTTCTCCCCATGTAGCTGTTGATCTCTTCATCATTGCTGGGGGCCCTTGAAGTATATTGACGATCGTTAGACACCGTGATCACTACTATTCACACTCAAGAAGCGCGCCTCTCCTCTCTCCCCCCCCCCTCCCC
>QEPC01009299.1:1602201-1625725 GCA_003113815.1 Sphenodon punctatus
TGGAAGGTGTTTTGAATTGTAATTGTACTGAATTGTGTTTTTGTGTGTATTTTAAGAAAACTCTTGTACATTTAAGTGGCTTTTTAAACTGTTAAGTTTTTTGTTTTAGTGATTACTGAGAGTTTAAAAGTCACAGGAATGGCCTGTGCATAATTACCAAATGGTGAAAACATACGAGTTGCAGGAAGATGAGACTTGTTAAGATGAAGAAATCAGATGCTTGGTATCCATTCTCTTAAATGTGTTCTTGCGTTATCATATGTATAGCTCCAGGTGGCAGAGAAGCAGGGCAAGAAACCCACAGGGGGCAAAGGATCACTTATTTGCAAGGACCCATGTTCACTGCTTTTTTCCCCCATTGGCAGCAATGAAGAAAACGCAGTGAACATAGGTACCTGCTAGAGCTGAAATGAGTACCCACAAAACCAGACATACCTGTTGGAATTATGCTACCCAATTTGGTACCCAATTAGTGCATGATGAATTGCCCATTTTACCAGTTTTCAGCACCAAAATTGGTTGGTAAAATGGAAAATTTGTAACCCAGTAACAGGAAACACCAGGTATTTCAGGTAATCGGGCACATAATGGATGACCTGAAATTCTGGGTATTATCCACAGATAACAGGTACTACCTGCCTCAAAGAATCTCAAAGCTAATTATAAGCGGTATTACATTTTGCTATACCCAAGCAGGACACTCCCCCTGAGAGGCTTAAAGCACATTGCACAAGGTCAGTCTCCACCCTTATAGCTTCATTAGGGCATGTTTCAGTAGTGAATATTTGTTGAGTGTCAACTTGGGGCATCCTATCATACATTTTCAAAGTGCTGTTTGATTTGGCAGGTGAAAAGGATGCTCGTTTTGGGAAAGCAATACTAAATTCTAAGGGTGTGCAGCAGGCACATAATTTTCAATTTAGTTCTTGTTTCAGAAAACCTATTTGTGTTAAGGTTTTTTTGTCAAGGACTGTACCGTTCTCATTTATTTCTTTTATTAAAATTTTAAAAAAATCATTGTGCATGCACAAATGGTTGCCGGGGCTGTTCTGTGCATGTGTGAGCTTTCCCAAAATTGCACTAACGCTGCTGGCACCATTTTAGAAAAGGGTGTGCGTGCGCAGAATAGCCCTGTGACCATTTTTTTGCGCACACAGTAACTTTTTTCTTTTAATAAAACAAAAAATAAAAAAACTAGTGACATCAAACAAACATTCGTTTATTCATTTGTTTTCATTACCTTAGTTATGAAAAGGAATGGAGCCTCATTCCTTTTTATAATTAATCGAACGATGCAGATTTGCACACACCACTAAATCATATTCTGAGAGTTCCTCAACACACTGTACAATTGGACATTACAGCTTTTTAATCTTCTAATGGCAGGAATGCACGCAGCCACTCAGAGGAAAGACTGGTTCCTTACTGGTAACTGTGGTTCCTTGAGATGGCTCTGTGCATTCCCACATCCTGCCCTCCTTCCCCACTGCTCAGAATTAGTCATGTTTTTAGTTAGCATAGGCAGGGGCTGGAACTGAGGTAAATGGGACAACCCTGCCCCTTTTATACCCTCGTCTCGGCGCGAGGCAAGCCTTGCACTCTAGCAGGGGGTGCATCTTATCCTGAGCTGAAGACTGCTTTAAAGGCTCCGTAAAGAGTGGCTGTGGCATGCCCACCCAACGGGAAATGCATGGAGCCATCTCGAGGAATGACAGTTACCAGTAAGTAACCTGTCTTTTGTTTGAGATCTGGATCCAAGCAGCAGCACTAAATTACTGAGTAGGGAGCAGCCTCCTGCCTTGTGGCTGCTTTATGCTGCTGGAAAGCTAGGTCACACAGCAGTGCACGTGAGCAATAGCTCAGCAAAAGCCTCAGGCTGGCATGCAGCTCCTCCCCCTGTACACGTGCAGGCTGGTGGGGGAAGACGCATGTAATACTAGGCTACAAGCCCAGCCCTGTGCATAAGTTGTTGACTACAATGGGAGGGGAGGATTGCAGCAGCCATAACTGCTCTGCACGAGTTGAGCAGGAAGGTGGTTTGGCAGCCTTGGCTTTATATAAGCTGACACTGGACTCGCCGTCTGCTTCCCTGTTAACTCTTCCCTTTCTGGTATTGTTCTGGGACAGTCACAATAGGAGCCTTTAGCAGAGGGGAGATCTGTTACTGCAAAATCTTCTGTTATCGAAGGAGGGAGAGGAATGTTGTGGAAGTTAACACTGTATAAATCCATAGTGCACCTGCATTTTGAATGTTACACACATTTCAAGTTTTCTGTCTTAGCAGAGGTACAGTGGAACTGCAGTAAAATGATCAGAAGTACGGAATGGCTTCCATTCAATGAGATGTAAAAGATTAGGGTTCTTCAGTTTAGAAAAGAGATGGCTCGAGGGGGAGAGGGCAAGCTTTCTATTGTGTAATACATGAGGTAGGAGACACCCAGTTAAATTTATAGGCTAAAAATACATAGCACACGATTAATCTGTTTGCTCACTGCCACAGACTGTTTTAAAGGCCAGTAGTGTGACTGAGCTTAAAGGACTGAACAAATTAATGGGCAATAGGATTGTTAACAGCTACTAGCTGGGATGGTCAAGTAATGCAACATCGTGTGCAGCAGGGTATCCATAAACGATGAACAAAGCAAGTATTGCCATATTTCTTGTATGCTCCCTCTGAAGCATTGGCAACTACTGGAAACAGACATAACACTAAGCTAGAGATGACTGATCTGGCCATTTTTACACTCTTGTGACTATTCTCCAATTTTGACTTGGTGAGTTTGAGCATTGGGTAAGTTGGACTAGACCAATGGCCAATTGCTGTCCAGTTCAAACTGAAGGGAGTTAGACTTAAGTGGCAAATACATATTGAGCATGTGACAGACCTGCTTGTGACCGTATGTGTGGTGGGAGTGGGACAGGGATTTCTCTAATCCTAGAAATGGGAAGAATTTCGTACACTTGGATTTCTTGTCTGTGGAGTAGGGGATAGTACAATGATGGGTTTAGACTCTAATATTTCTCTTGTAGGGCAGTGGAAATGGGGACAAGCAAAAACGGAATTACTTACTTTGTAAGTGGGGGTGCAGAAATTGGCACATTGGCCTTAGTGGGGAGAAATAAGAAAAGAGGGATGCAATGCAGGCTGAGACTACTTACCTGAGGTGGAGGGGTGCTGAGGAAGGCTTGTAAATCTCTGATTTGGGAGTGAGTAGCAGAGACCACATGAGCAGTCTGTCAGCTCATGATGATTGCACCTTCTACTGATGCAAACATATTTCTGAGAATGGCTCAGGCTTGGATTTCTCTGGACTGGAAGGTTACGCAGACTACAGCAGGGTGGTTTTGCTTACCTGGGTAGTTGAAGCAGCCTGGGGTTTGCTTAATGCATTTGGGAGGGGGAGGCTAAAGCTTTCCTCTTAAGGGATTATGGAAGCCTGTGCCTGTTTGAAGCACTGTTCCTCCTCCAAAATCCATGGAAATATGGCTAATCTCTTAACTGCCTCTCCCTGCAATTTGGGTTTCCAGGATAATTGAGCTCAATGGTCACAAGCCACCCCTCACCTACAAGCGTTTCCAGGCCATCATTAGCCGAATGGAGCTTCCCAAGAAGCCAGTGAGCAGCATAACAAGCCAACAGATTGAGAGGTGCAAGACTGAGATCCAGGAGAATCATGATGAGACTTATGGAGTCCCTTCCCTGGAGGAGCTAGGTATGTACATGGGGCTGAGGGGATTGTACACTAGCTGGACCCGCTTTATTAGGATGCAATACTGCATGCTGGAACACTTCTAAGTTTACTCTGTTCTTACTTGATCTGGGTTAGCCCCAACTTTACACAAAACACTCAGATTGTCACTGAACCTTGGAACTTGCGAAAATGAATTAATTGTTGTACTTGATTCTAGTGCAAGCTTTCCCTCTTGTTAAGTGGCCCCACATATTCCCACTGATGGGTCTGCACAAGGTGTAGACCCATCGGTGGGAATACATGGGTCCATCTCAAGGAATGACAGTTACTGGTAAGCTGTACCCCCTGCAGCTCCCGACAGCTAGCCTTGTGGCCTGCAGTCGCTAGTGTTGCTGCCCTGCAGCTCTCTTGCTGTGCTCCAGTCTTTTACACCCTCTGCTGTTTCAGTGCCTAATCATGTGCTAAGTTGAGACCATTAAACGTGTTCCATTTGTGACCAAGCAGGTTTTTTTTGTGAATTTCTAAAGATGAGTTCTTGAAACCACTCCCACTGTTCAGTTTCCCATTGGTTTGGGGAGTGGGGTGGGGGTAACCAAAGTTGGTTTCCAAAGTATGTGACTTCTGGTTTGAGTTAACTTGATTTTGGGGGAGTTGGTGGCAGGCTAGCATGTGACTGTGGGTAGTTGGCTCCAGTCACTTGTGGCTGTATGGTATGGGCAGAACTATCCTACAGGTTTATCACCAGCACAAGTCCCATTCACTTCATCAAGGCTTGTGCTAGAGCCAAGGGCTAGCACCAGCACTCAGCTGGAAGATCTTACCCTAAAAACAGTGTTTAACAGAGTAAAGTACAAGTCCCCATTCTGATATACAAATCTGGACCTAAATGTAAGGCCGTAATATCCTGGCCCCTTTGAATGTTGCTCATAAGCAGGGAAGGCTGCAGATGGAATTTCACCTGGATAGTACTGGATACTAGGGGTGGGGACACTGGGGAGAATACCAGATGTACCGGTATCAGATCTCCTAGGTACCAGATTTACCGGTATCGGCATACCGGATTTTTAACATTGGCCAAGGTACCGGATTTTTTACATTGTGACTATTGACTTCAATGGCCGCAATGTAAAAAATCCGGTACCGTGGCCAATGTTAAAAATCCGGTATGCCAGTACAGGTAAATATCGGATTAAGCCGATACACCCAAATACCAGCAATATTTGATCTCAGGAGAACTGGAATTCCCACCCCTACTTGATACCATTGGCTACCATGTGGACATTGCCCCAAGAGATTAGGTGAGGAGGGCTTTGTGAAGTATTTATAGGTGTTAGCAGGAGTTCAGTTTATAAGTAGCTCCAATTATAGCAGTTTGAGGTCAGATTGTTCCCAACATAGTGCCTCTCTGCCCTTGAGAGAGGTCCCTCCCTTCAGAACAGGGGTCAGTGTAGGGTAAGCTGCCTTCCTGCAACATGGTTCTGGGGATGATCAATCTGGAGGGAGGTATAGAGTGGGGTGCCTCGGAGCTCGGTCCTGGGCCCTGTACTGTTCAACATCTTAATGACTTGGATGAAGGGGTAGAGGGGATGCTTATCAAATTTGCAGATGACACAAAACTGGGAGGGATAGCGAACACCTTAGAAGACAAAACAAGATTAAAAATGATCTTGACAGGATGGAAAGCTGGGCCAAAATTAACACAATGAAATTCAGCAGAGATAAATGTAAGGTTCTGCATTTAGGTAAGAAAAATCAAATGTACAAGCATAGGATGGGTGATACCTGGCTTGGCAGCAGTATATGTGAAAAGGATCTTGGTCACAAGCTGAACATGAGTCAGCTGTGTGATGCAGCTGCTAAAAAGGCTAATGCAGTTTTAGGCTGCATTAACAGAAGCATGCTGTTATGTCCAGGTCACGAGACAGAATAGTTTCACTCTGTTCTGTGCTGCTCAGACCTCATCTGGAGTACTGTGTCCAGTTCTGGTAACTGCATTTTAAGAAGGACATTGACAAATTGGAACGGGTTCAGAGGAGCGCAACGAAGATGGTCAGAGGTCTGGAAACCAAGTCCTATGAGGAAAGGTTGAAGGAGCTGGGTATATTTAGCCTGGAGAAAAGAAGACTAAGGGGAGACATGATAGACGTCTTCAAACATCTGAAAGGCTGTCACATAGAAGATGGAGCAGACTTATCCTCTGTTGCTCTTGAGAGCAGAACTAAAACCAATGGGCTCAAATTAAAAGAAAGCAGATTTCGGCTAAACATTAGGAAGAACTTCCTAACAGTCAAAGCTGTTTGACAGTGGAGGTGGTGGGCTCTCCTTTGCTGGAAACTGTCCAGGATGCTGTAACTGTGGATTTCAAGGTGTTGGTAATGACCTACAACGGCCTGGACCCGGCTTACCTGCGGGACTGCCTCAGGCCCCGGATCGTATTGCAGCCCCTGCGGCCGGCCGGGGATGCCTGCCTCTAAGTCCCCTGTGTTTCCTGGGTGGCAATGATGGGGAGGGCATTCTCGGTGGCCACTCCCAGGCTGTGGAATTCCCTCCTGATGAAGGTCCACTTGGCCCCGGACCTCCCCTCTTTCCGAAGACAGTGTAAGACCTGACTGTTCCGCCGGGGCCTTTGGAGAGGGAGATGAGTAGGGAGGGTTGGGGAGGGGGGGGGTTCTACCCTTTTTAGTATATTTTTAGCATTTTAATGAACTTTAAATTGTATATTGTGTTTAATTATTATTGATATACATCTTGTAAGCTGCCCCAAGCTCCTCTGTGAGCAGGAGGGTGCAGGGTAGAAAAATAGTGAAATAAACAAACAAACTTCCTGCATTGAGCACGGGGCTGGACTAGATGACCTCTGAGGTCCCTTCCAACTCTGATTTTATGATTCTAGGTTTTTCCAAGGCTGGTGGATCCATACCTTCACTAAGGAGATAGGAGCCTCTTCCTGTTTTGCACTGTGTATGCTGTGGTATGCCATGGGGGAGGTTTCTTTGGGTGAATCTGATGGGACAGAAGTACCCCCTGCTGGCTATTCTAGTCGTGCATACTGACCTCCAGAGGAGATTGACATATCTGTGGATGATGATGGAGATCTCTGGGATTGCTAGCTGTAGCATTTAGTCTGGCATGTTCTTCCTGGTGTGTGAAGAGAAACTATCACTTTCTCCCACTCTTAGTAGTTTTCTTCTCTGGCCCAAGAAAGCACTAATAAACAATATATTCTCATTTGGAGAAGCTGCTCATTTGGAGCGTGATACCGCTAATGCTGGAGCCCAACTGGACCGCTTGCCTGATGGTTTGCCTTCTAGCCTAACCTGCTCTTTTCATTTCTCACTTTCAGGTTTTCCCACAGAGGATCTTGCCCCGGCAGTTTGGCAAGGAGGCGAGACAGAGGCCTTGACCCGTCTGGATAAGCATCTGGAAAGAAAGGTAACCTCCCCTGTCATGTCCCCTCACTCTGAAAATGGCACATTCTGCCTCGAAAGGTTGCCTATGAAGAAACGTGTAATGCTGGATGAATCAGTTGTTTCTAATTCTACCTTACCCTTAATCTGTTGGGTGTACATGGTATGTGTACCAACGTCAGGAGTGTCTTGCTACTCTGGGAGAAGCCCATTGGTACTCCAGTTGCTGACTACTAATTATGTGACCAAACCAATGGTCATTATTCCATATTTACCTGGAGCAGTGACACTTGAGGCTCTGTCACACACCACCACCTCTTTCCAAACTTGCCACTTGTTTGCCTTGCCTGGAGCAATACATTCACATAACTGCTGGTTCCTCTGCATTTCAGTGGTGTTTCTCCTCCCCCTTTAATTACTTTCCTGTGATATTCCCCAGTTCTGTGGTTGCTTGGAGGCAGGAAGTGACAAGCAGGAAATGATTTATAGGAAATAAGCTTATTCCAGGTTAATTGAATCACACAGCACCATTGCTACTTGTTAGAGTTTGATTTTTATTTTATTTTTTTCCAAGCAAAGCCTTTGGGCTCATTCATGCAAAACCTTTAGAGCCACTACAGGCTATAAAATAGTGTTAAGTGAATGAGCTTGTGAATGTCTCTGCAAGTAGTGCTTGCCATGGGTCTAGCATTGTTTGTTCAACGAAACTGCATTTGTTCAAGCAAACCCAAGAGCAATGCGGTGAATGTGGGTTTATGGAGGTTGCTACCTAGGGAATTGCTCAGCAGACCATAGCAAAACATGCCAGGGAATTGATGTCTACACTGGTTCAGCTTTGCACTTGTCATTTAAAAAGCAGAACTCTGGTTTGTCACTCTCACCTGTGGATCTTTTGGACTTCACCTATTTAGGCTGCCACCAGAGGGGTTAACCCTGTTCAGAATCCATAGGGTGGCAGCATAAACATTTGTTCATGCTGCTCCACCGTGGAATGATGTTTCAGTATGTGTCCTGGAGATGACTTTCCCCTGTGGCTAATAGAACCTCTGGAGCCAGCCTGTGTTTGCCAGAGAGTTGTACCCTCCACAGTAACACCTCCTGGGGACAGATTGAAGCTCTAAATGCCCAGCAGTTGGTTAGCACTAACAGCTGGTGGGCATCCTGGAGCTGCAGCCTCTTCCTCAATTAGGCAGATGCAGCTGGGAAGAACAGGTCATAGACTTGGAAGTAGTGGTTAGCGTACCTCAAAACTAGGGATGTATTTACTTAAATTAGTCTATAAAGTTCTAGCAAAATGCCTGGTGCTGAACAATCGTGATTAGAGATGGGTCCCTGCCCCAAGGGGATTACGATCTAGAATGAAGGGGAGGAGAGATGAGTGATGGGGCACATAGGGGGAGAGACAGGGATACATCATGAAGCTGAGAAAGTTGCTTCATTACAAAGGAGAAGGGGGATCCTGAAGGATGAGGCATTATAAGAAGCAGCATAAAGTGGGGGGGGGGGGGGGGGGGGTGAGGAGTTGGGGAAGGTCTGACAGAAAAAGTTTTTTAGGAGGGATTTGAAACTCATTGAAATGAGTTTCATATTCCAAGTCGCCTCTTTTAATCTCCTTCCCCAAATCTTAGCCTTGCTGTGAGTTTTACCTTTTTTATACATTTCGTTTGGCACAATATGGCCTGATGGCTGCTGTGCCATCAAATCCCAGTCACTCACTTTAATGTTTCTCACCTGCATATGTGGAAACGCACAATTTTACTGCTCACCTGCTTATGTAATGCAACATGTAACCAAAGTGTAGAAACTGAGACCAGGAGTGTTATGAGTAAAAATGGTTCAGCAAGGTATTTAAATCCAGCCTTCACTGGCTGTAGTTGTGCAGCTCATAGTTTGGGGAAAATGTAAATAGTGTTACTCTTCAGGCAGCTCTGACCTGCAGCTGTGCATGATTCCATGCTGAAGGATCACCTGCCCTCCAGTGTATGCACCAGAGAGGCAATTAAGAACTCCATGGGTGTTTTCAAACAAGCCCCTCCCCACCCATCACACATGTTGCAGGGTCGCATTGGCACCCTATGGAGCCCTGCAACATGTATGATGGGTGGGGAGACGCTTGTCTAAAAAAGCTGGACACGCAGCATACCCTTGTGGTTCTGCACTCTCTTCCCTTCAGTGCAGATCAGTCCTAGTTGCTCACTTTTCAGGCCAGTGGGACTGGACTGAAATCCCCTTTAAGGAGCAATTTGTGTGCCCCACCAGATGATTGCCTGCTTAAGATCTCTCCAGAGGATGGCTTCGGTTAGTTCAGTTGAAGGAGAAATGTTGGGTTTTAGTGAGGTTGCTGAGCCTAGTTCTGTGTCTGACTGTCCCCATGGGGAACATTTCTCAAATTCATTCATTCTTTTCTCTCCTGGATTCTTCTAGGCATGGGTTGCAAACTATGAGAGACCAAGGATGAATGCCAACTCTTTGCTGGCCAGCCCCACTGGTCTCAGTCCTTACCTGCGTTTTGGCTGCTTGTCATGCCGCTTGTTTTACTATCGCCTCTGGGAGCTGTACAAGAAGGTGAGAATTGAGGGATGGTCCCTATTTCATCTGCAGGGGTCAGGCTGGCTCTGAGCATATATTGAGGTAGTATCCATTCTGTGCCTGCTTTGGTGAACCTCCTTTGGTTTCTTGATATTTCTTCTCCATCTTCTCTTTTGGGGAGGTAAATCCTGTTTTATAGCCAGTGACGGTTACTCCATTTTGAGTAAACAGCCAAAACCAATGACTGCCATTGGTTTCCCAAGGCTGTGCTGGTCACCACTGTAAGCTTTGAATGGGCTTATCTAATGATTCTTGTACTACTAGCTGGGTCAGTGTGAAGCCCCCTTTGCACAAAGCTTACAGCAAGTGCTCTGGCTGCGAGGATTGTTTCTCATAAAGTATTGCTCAAAGGTAGCACCACTCTTAAGTGAATCAAGCTGCGTTGGCCCCTGAGCAAGTACTGTTCTGCATAACTGGATGGTTGGATTTGAACTAAGCTTCCCAAGTTTAAGAACTGATTAAATGCTTATTTGCCCTGTGTTCTCTCTCCTCCACAGGTGAAGCGGAACAGCACACCACCACTCTCACTATATGGCCAGCTGCTATGGCGGGAATTTTTCTACACAGCAGCCACCAACAACCCCAAATTTGACCGTATGGAGGGGAACCCAATCTGCATCCAGATCCCCTGGGACAGAAACCCTGAAGCCTTGGCAAAGTGGGCAGAGGGCAAGACGGGCTTCCCTTGGATTGATGCAATAATGACACAGTTGAGACAGGAGGGTTGGATCCACCATCTGGCTCGGCATGCTGTGGCCTGTTTCCTGACTAGAGGGGACCTCTGGATCAGCTGGGAGTCTGGTGTTAGGGTGAGTGGAAGGCAATGGGACAGGAATTTCAGCACCTTTCAGTAAAATGATTTCTTTATGGCATGTAGTGAAAATACTGTAGTATATACCCTCCAAGCTTGTAGTGCAATACAGCAGCATTCCTATTCCTTGCCATTCACCTGAACAGAAGGACTGGCGGTGCAGGAGTGGGATGGGGCACTGCTGCATTGCAAGCACGGAAGGTATGTCCTACAGTAGTTTAACCACATGCTGCCAACAAATCATTAATATACTCAAAGGTATTGATATTTTTAACTGGCTGAATAAATAAATACCTGAAAATGTGGAGTGGATAAGTCGAATTCTGTATCATGACAACAGAGAAGTAATACATTTATTGGACCTGGCACCGAGGAAGCCGTATTGCTTTGAATTCAAATTTTGAGTTATGCAAATTCAACTTTAATGAATCCTGCTGTGGTTCCGTGGGCTAACCAGGAGCTCTTTCTGGAGCCAAGTTAATTATGTATGGTACTAATTGGAAAATACAGAATGGGCAGAGAAATCAAACCTGAATCTCATCTAGGCTGTACTTGGTCTTTCCTATTCCCTGTCCACTTTGCCACCTTTCTGGTCAGGGAAATCTTCTGGAAGCAAGATCTGAGGCTATAGAAACATTCTGAGGAGGTGGTGGCGAAAGATGTGCCAATAACCGAAGCTCTGTCTTCATTGCCGTATGGATGTGGAGGCAACAGAAACCCTTCTCCGAGGATCCTATAATTCAAAATTGGTGAAAACAGACCAGCAGTTAGCCTGCAAGAGCTCATGTTTGGTCTGTGCAACCCCCACACAGCCATGTGTCTCAGGTTGTGTCCAACAGAATCCACAAGCAGCCCCCCCTCCCCCCCCAACTGCATTTCATGTGCTTGTGGCAGACTCCGCTGAGTGGCACCAGCAATCTCCTTGTCCCCCTGGGGTTAGCTGGGCAGGCCATTGCACCAGTGATCTCAGTCCCTCCAGAGCCAACTGACAGGCAGCCTCGAGGGGGTGGGGTAGGGAGATAGCTAGCTTTCCTCTCCCTGGGCTACCTGTCAGCAGCCCGGGTACACAAGGCAGGACTCTATGGTGCTAGTGGACTGGGATGCGGGCAAGGCTGCAGGCGAACCTAATACATGAGTCATGGACATCTAGGTACCCATTAGCCCAGATTAGTCTGCATGGTGAGCTCACAATTTTCTCAAAAATGCCACGAGTGTTCGGTGGCTGGTGGCCACGTGGCAGGTGCAGACTAACATCTGGCTGCCACCTAATAAACGAGTGGATGAACACACGGTGAGTGTGGGCTAATGTCTTTGTTTTCACTGTAGGATAGACCGATCTCAGGAACCAAGTTCACTTGGTGTATATATAACCTTGGTAGGGTTATTGTTGAAACCCTAGTCATCCCTCAGCATATGGGAAATAAAGATTTACCTTGCTCACTTCGTTGCATAAAATCAGTCTGTTCCCTAGGTCTGTGCTGTACACTGACATCAGCGCATGCTAAATACTGAGCAGTAGTTCAGGTATTGCAGACATTAGTCTAAAACAGCAGTCAACATAAGGCAATGATTCCCAGCCCTGGGATACAAATAAAACTGGCAAATATCGGCTTGCTTGAGCGAAGGAGTGCATTTCTTTTCCTACTGCACTTTGTTTAGCATCTGATGCCACCCTTATTGCCTTTTCCTGCTGTCTTTCCCTTGGCAGTGTTCCTTCACTAACTTGCACTTTCCCTCCTTTGATTTCTACAGGTGTTTGATGAGCTGCTGCTGGATGCAGATTTCAGTGTAAATTCAGGCAGCTGGATGTGGCTTTCATGCAGCGCTTTCTTCCAACAGTTCTTCCACTGCTACTGCCCTGTCGGCTTTGGGCGCCGCACAGACCCCAGCGGTGACTACGTCAGGTGAGTGGCTTGGCCAGGTATTTCAGCTACTCTGTGTAGAAGCTAGATACTAGTTGGTAATTTGCCCACCTGAATGGGCTGTCTGATTTTTGATCTCATTGCTTGTGACCTGTGCTGTGCTCAGCTCATTGATACTAATACCTCTTTCTGTGGTGTTGCAGGCGCTATCTGCCCAAGCTGAAGGGCTTTCCTTCCCGCTATATCTATGAGCCGTGGAATGCCCCTGAGTCAGTGCAGAAGGCAGCCAAGTGCATCATTGGGGTGGACTACCCCAAACCCATAGTGAACCATGCAGAAACCAGTCGACTAAACATTGAGCGCATGAAGCAGATCTACCAACAGCTCTCGCGCTACAGGGGCCTCTGTAAGTATTAAAGCTGCACCAAACAGTTCATCCATTTAGTACTTCAGGGAGGTGTGCACAGGACATGGGATTGAGTAACTTTGCATCAGGAGTACAAATGACAGTCCCTCCTCTTCAGTAAGGAAATGACCTCTGCCAGAAGATCCCTTAACAGGCCCATACTGCTCTGAGGGTGCACAAGAAGCTCAGTATGGCATCTGGGGGGGGGGGGGATAGCATTTCAGGGATTGAAATTGGTTGAAATTCCATCAGTGCCTGAAGCCCTGTTCTTCAACCCCATCATCCTGTTTCGGGTTTGGGGGCAGAAGGCTCGGCTTTTCCATGCAGATCGATTAGGGGAGTCAGGTCCTTCACAAGTGCTATCCCTTCTGAGCTGTAGCCCCATCTTATTACACCAACACAGATGCATCTGTTTGGTATCTGTTCCAGGGCATGATGGACTCCCTCTGTAACGAGGGCTTATTTTTATACATATAAAAATCAGTTACAGCTTTCAATTTAACTGATTCAATAGTACAATAAGTTTGTCAAACTACTTAGTTTCTCAATGAATATGTGCTCAGTGGTACAAAGACTTACACTTGTAATTTCTTCCTTTGCCAGGCTTATTGGCCTCTGTCCCTTCCTGCGTGGAAGATCTCAGCAACCCACTCGCAGGCCCTGCTACAGGTCAGGGAAACAGCTCCAGTGCAAGTAAGCATGAATCATTTTAAAGGGCATTTGTAGCCCATAAGTGACTCAGGTTGCTTTCACCTGGGAAAGGGTGGAGGTAGAAGGATATAGATCTTATCTATCTTAGTCGTCCTGGAAGTTCGGGGGGTTTCTATCTAACATTTTCACCGATTCACTAGAGCAGACCTGGAGACCTGTGAAACTCTCCTTCAGGCCTCCTGCATACATGCATGGAGCCTGCTCAGACACTGGGCATGCTGAAAGGTTATTTATAGGGGGAAGACAGAAATTACTCTTCTTGGGTAAAACTGCCTTCTAAGGCTTGTCCTGACCAGGAGAAAGCAGAGGGTCAACGTCCTCCTTAAGCTGAGATCTATTAAAAGAGTGGGAGGGGCTCCGTATGCCTAAAGCTTCAAGGAGTTTCAGGTCCTGTGGAACATTGTACTGATGCTCCTCTTTCTCCCTTGCAGTCTTGAGGCAGTTACATTGTGGTCAGACTTCACCAAAGCGTAAATATGAGGGAGTGGAGCAGTGCAGGGAAGAGCTGTACAAACGAGCCAAGGTGACAAGTCTACACATTCCAGAGAAACCCCAGCAAATACTTCTGAAGGTGAGTGTAGCTCATACTTAAAAAGTCATAATAAATAATAAAATAATTTTATAGCACCTCCCTGGCTGACTGGCACTTGGAGCTCTTCACTACATAAAAATACAATAAATGCTATAAAACAACTTAATATAAAATCCATTTAAAACAATTAAAAAGTGTGTGTCGGGGGGAATACCCTAAGAGAAACCAACAGTGGATCCTCTTAAAACACCTGAAGAATAGAAAAGCTTCCAGATGCTTTTTGAAAGTGCGGGGAGAGGAACTGAGATGAACATCCATGGGGATGGAGTTCCACACTGAGAGATCCACCACAGCAAAGGCCTGATCACCTGCCAACTTAAGGTGATATGGCAGGATCCCCAAACAGCAGGTGACAGATGAGCAGAAAGAGCCAGTAGGGCGAGGTTCCAGGAGCACGTCACAAATATAACCCAGGGCCTGTACTGTCCGGGACCCTAAAACCCAACAGCACAATCTTACATTCAGTCCGCCACTCTACAGGCAGCTAATGTAAAGCATGCAAGGGGCTGTCGTGATTGTGGCTGCTCAAGCCAGTAAGCAGCTGTGCTGGCACGTCTTGAAGAAGCTGAAAGCAATGGAGCAACGCTGCTGGAAGCCCAAGCCCATAGAAGAGGGAGTTACAAAAACCAAGCCTCATGGCCACCAGAGCATGAGCTATTGTGACAGTCATTAATTGTGCAGCTAGAAAAGGTGTCTTTGAGCCACATCCAATACCTGAATGTTCATGGAAAGAATGTGGTCTAACATGATGCCCAAGTTCCTTACCTGGCACACTACCTCCACCCAAACCCCCACAACATGCAGGGGCCTGAGGGAGGAGAGGGCAGCTTCATATCAGCTGCCCTTCCCTTCCAGTATCCCCTCAGTCTTCTCAAATTGAGCAGGAGATAGCGCTGGCTATATCGTTCATGCATTCCTCCATGGCAGAGGCCAAGCCGATGGACTTGGGGCAAGTGAGAGAGAGTTATGTATCATCAGCATACTGATGATGATCAACCCCGTGCTTACTTGTGACATCCCCAAAGGGTTGCCTGTATATGTTGAACAAGAGTGATAGAATAGAACCTTGGGGAGCACCACATTTCAAGTTTCCTGGGGAAGACACACAACCATCCATCACCACCGGTTGACTCCGCTCTTGTAGGTATGATTAAAACCATCAACTGGCAGCTCTCTGCACACCAGCGATATCCCTCGGTCGCCAAAGCAGCGACCGAGGGATGATGATCGCTGAGCAGCATGGTCAGTCATATCATTTGTAAGGTCCAGCATGACTAAAATGGCCAGCTGTCCTCAATCCAAAATCATTAACAGATCATTCATCATCCTGAAAAGTGCTGTGCCTACTCCATAGGGAACCGGAACCCCGACTGGACTGTTCCTTATGATCACTTAGCTCAGTCCTTGTTTCCTTGGAGCTGGTAATGCCAATTGCTAAATACTGTCAAATTAGTCCTATGACCTGAATGGTCCTGCCAGGCTTGGGTTGTGTGGAGCGCTCCCAGCTCAGACCCCTTTAGAGTTTCAGTGGAGTGGGCTCCCCAGCATCAGGAAGCCTTCCCTCTCTCCTTTCTCTGCCACCCTGGAGTGCCATGATATCATGGTGCTTGGGAAGGTGGGGGATATGTTAGAAAGGGGTAGGAAGAGCATTAACCCCACCCCCTCCTTCCAGTATGACCCTACTCTGTGGAGGGGTATGAGTGCATTAGAAGGTGGCTGGCTTAAGGTGGTCGCCATCCCTTTTGGTATGACCCCACCCCCATCGGGTGCCATGATAATCACATTGCTGGAGGTGGGTGGAAGGGGACACATGGGACCCAGGTTTGAATTGGGCCCAATGCAGATCCTAATTGTGGACTAAATAGTCTAAAAACAAAATCTGACTTAAAGCTTTGATATCCCTGTAATTTGTTTATAGAACCTCCTAGATAAGTTTAACTGGTTCTGACTTTTACCAGCCTGAGGAAGGGTCCTGTGTGATCTGAAAGCTTGCACGCTCTCACCAGCAGAAGCTGCCCCAATAAAAGATAATTCATCATTTCATTCAGTATTTCTCACAGAGAAATCTGGCCTCTGCTATTTCTGCCCTCCCCCTTGTGTTCTTACGCTGAGAATCACTGCTGTCCTTTGAGTACATCCATTACAAGGGTCCACAATTAGCCCCTGTTAGTTGAACGAGCACACACAGAGCTAAGGGAGCTTACTCTTGAGACCTTGTTTAAATCTTTGTAGATTCGGACGTTATATCGGCTTGTATTCTGCACACACTTGTAAGGTTTTCCTTGCAGCAAGTCGGGCTAAAGCTTGTTTTTATACAATGAGAGCTTAGCATCTGGGCAATATGTTCTCCAAGGAAGCAGGCTGGAACTCTCCTGTAGACACCCCACAAGATGAGTTTTTCTGGCTTTCATGTTGCTGCTTAATCACTTGACTCACCAGCAGGGGCCACCAGCCCCAGTCTTCCCATCACCACAGACTGCTCTTATCCTTTGGACCTGTTCTGTAAGGGACTTCCTTTTCAAAGGGGGAGCTGGGGAACCCTCCCTTCTCATCTGCACCAGATTGCCTGCCAAACCTGACTTCTGTGTTGTGGCTCCTGTCTTGCCCCCAAATCATGAGAGTCTAGACTGGGATGGAGAGCACCTGTTCTCATGCTGCACTTTGCCTGAAATGGGCTGGGGGGGAGGGGGGGCACTATGTTCTATTCTGGAAAGAGCCAATTTAAGATTTTTGTTTTTTTCCCTACAGCCAGATTTGGGAGACTGACAAGGGAAAAGGCAGAGTGCTGGTATGGCTGCCACAGTGGCAGAGGGATGCTGCTGAACATCAGAAAATTTGACCAACAACTTCAACTGTGGAGTCTGTGTGAATGTGTAATTCAGATGACTGCCACACAGGGGCGCTGTATGGTACTATTTGACTCATGCAGTGAGCAAATGTCATTTAAGCATACAAAAACCCCACAGAACAAACTTCTGGCTTTTGAGCCAAGTCTGAACCGCCAAGATTTCAGGTACAGGAATTGAACCCTTGGCTTCTTTGCTCCCAGGTGTATCTTTCCTTCCCTAGTTGCATTGTATGTAGAGTCACTTAGTCAGTTAAGAGAGCAACTCTGTCTTAAAGGATGTGTTCTTTCTTCACTGTCCAGTAGCAAACAGCAAGCTGGACCATGCTGACCTGTTTCTTCCTGCATGGAATTAGGGTGTTCACCATGACTTCAGCTGATATATTTATTTATTTATCACATTTTTATGCCCCCCCAATGCATAAGCATCTCGGGGTGGCTAACAACATTAGAACAATATAATAAAATATCAAAACAATATCAACATTTAAAATAACCCAACAGCAAAAATCCCAACACACCCATCATCCATCTCCCTCCGCAAAGGCCCGGCAGAACAGCCAGGTCTTACACTGTCTATGGAAAGAGGGGAGGTCTACGGCCAGGGCGAACCTCCAATGGGAGGGAGTTCCACAACCGTGGAGCGTCCACCGGGATTTCATGGTCGACACACGAGAAACCCGGGGGACCTCAAGGAGGGCGCCCCCCAGCTGACTGCAGGGGCCGATCCAGAATCTGGAAGGTGAGGCAGTCCTGCAAATAAGTGGGGCCCACGCCATTCAGGGCTTTAAAGGTCAAAACCAACACCTTGAATTGGGCCTGGAAGATTATCGGCAGTCAGTGCAGAGAACGGAGCACCGGAGTAATGTGCTCGCAACGACTCATCCTCTAAGGAGAGGAGCCGCTGCATTCTGCAGCAGCTACAGTCTCCAGACTGTCACCAGGGGTAGCCCCATGTAAAGCACATTACAGTAGTCCAATCTTGAGGTTATAAAAGCATGGATGATGGTGGCAAGGTGTGAGTTCGAGACGTACGGCCTAACCTATCATACCAAATGTAGTTGGCAAAATGCACCCTTCACCACAGCTGCCACCTGGGCATCCCAGTAAAGCCGCAGGTCTAGGAGCACCCCCAGACTATGAACCTGAGATACCAGGGGAGGACAGACCCCATCACTCCCCCAGCTCTTCCCACAACCATCACCTCCGTCTTGTCGGGATTCAACTTCAAGCAGCTTGCCTTCATTCAGTCCCCCACAGCTGACAAACATTGGGTAAGCATGGAGACTGCTTGGCCTGATCTTTGATGAAAAAGAGAAACAATTGGGTGTCATCAGCATATTGAGGACACCTTACACCAAACCCTCTGATGACCTCCTCCAAAGGCTGCATATACACATTGAACACAAGAGAGGGGATAAGATGTAACCTTGCAGGACTCCACATGTGAGGCCCCGGGGAAAAGATGAACAATCAGCCAGCACCACATGCTGAGTTTTCCTGGCCAGGATGGAGCGGTACCATTCAAGAACAGTCCCACTCGCTCCAGCTCGGTCCCGTAACAGTCACCAACAACTCTTGATCAACAGTATCAAATGCAGCAGAGAGGTCTAATAGGATCAACAGGGTCAAACGACCCTGGTCCAACTCTCAGGAGAGGTCCTCAACCAAGGCCACAAGTGCAGTTTCAGTGCCATAACCTGGATGAAATCCAGTCTATGAGGGATCCAGGAAACGTATTCGATCCTGATTCTCCTGAAACTGAAGCCACCACCTGCTCAATAACCTCCCCTAAAAAGGGAAGGTTAGAGACCGGCTGATAGCTGGCCAGCATATTGGCAGCTGTTTATAGAATATTGAAACATCTGTCTATAGAAGCCAATCAGCAAAGTGTGGGCATTTGGAGTAGGGTGAAGTTGGGTCGGGGGTGATTAGGACTGCAATTGCTATAAACACCCCGGTAGACTAGAGGTTCCTTTGTTTAAAGTTCATTCAGTGAATACTGTTCTTGCTGAACTCTGAACATAATGCCAGCAGTGTTCCATAAGGATTATGGCATCCATGTCTAGAACGTGCTGCTAAAAACTGGCTTGGCCTCTCTTGGGGTAGTTTAGAGAGCAAATCCTACTGCTATTATGGATGGAAAATGTCCTCAGAAATTCATTCCTCAAAGAAAGCTACACCTGGTAGCAGGAAACTTTCCTGACTCTAATCAGGTCTGGGCTCTGCCCTTCATTGTGGTTCCACATCCTTCACTGCAAGAGAACCCTTACACAAAGAGACTGGGTGAACAGCATCCGGTGTGGAGCTTGTATTGTGAGTGGTGCGGAGTGAATGTGCCCCTGGGATTAAGTGAGGGTGTGGAGTAGCTCCCATGAGTGAGTCTTCCTCAGTAGCATGTTCTGGTGTGTTGTCTCCTCTTCCCACCAGTAGCTGTAGTGCATTTGCATCTGTGTATGTGTGTTTAAACTTTTTGTAAAATTCCAGGACCCTGTGTCTTGCACTGCATCCCTCTTATCCTTGTGGTGCTTTGCTTACTAACCAGGCAGCTTGATAGCTGATACAAGCTGCTAACAGTGCACCCCTTTATTTGTTCAGTCCTGTTAGTGCAGGGTTTCAGTGGCACTGGCAGGGTATCTGACACCTCCCTCCCCAGGTGAAGAGACGGGGGCCTCTTTCTGCAGCTTGTTTGGAGATTCTCAAGTATCTGGTCCCACACAATGAGCTGAGCTTTCTTTAGCAATATTTTCTTCACTGTGTGAAACCCCTCACCTTTGCTAAGCACAAATTTGAAGCAGCTTTTCACAGCTGGAAGCTCTGTATGGGGCTGAGTGTCTAATAGCCTGCTCCCTTGTGGGAGCTAAAAAGATTATTATTATTTTTGTCTCGAGTATTGATTCAAATGGGAGGGCCTAGACTTTTGAGTACAAACAGGAACCAACTCTGTCTTGGACAACTGGAAACTTCAGTTGTGGGGGAGGTGGGGCAGACTTACCAGGTCCAAAGGGTGGCTTATTGGAAAGCACACCTGAATGTTTCTCTCCAAACTTAACCTATCTGAGGACTGACCTCCAACCCTTTGCAGTAAAATCCATGGTCAGACTTCCCAAACAAGTGAGACCAAGAGAGGGGCCTTTATTTTACAAGCCATTATGTTTAGCTCCTCCCTAGAGGCTAATTCAGCATAGCTGGGGCCTGTGTCCCTCTACATCCTTACCAAAAGGGCTCCAACCATTTGAAATTAGGGGCTTGGGAAGAGATGGACCTTTGTCCTCTGCAGCAGCAGGGAAAAGAAATGCACTTTGTATGTGTAGAATTGTCATTTGAAAGGTTTCGTGCTTATACAATGGTTGTAAATATGACCTTGTTTTTATAAATGTCTTTATCCCTCTTTGGTGTGTGTCAACTCATTTATTTAGGTAATCAAAGTACATGTAGCTGTGCTGGTACAGAAAAACGTCAGCTTGCTTGCTGGAACGTTCTGCAAACCACTGGAGGGAGGGAGAAGTGGTGTAACTCTTCGCTTCCATTATTTGCATTCTGGCAACAAGTGCATCCACAATGTACTAGATGCTGTCCACACAAGACCAAGGCCCTGCCCTAATCTCTCTATCTGGGAAGATAGCAATGAAGATGGGAGAAGCATAAAATACCAGAGTTATTTTGGGTCTTAAGAAGAGAGTTGATGAGATAATAGGAGTCAAATGGCATCTGGGTTATAGGTCAGAATGATGGAAAACAGTAATAATCGGCTGCTGACAATGTAGTCACTATCGTGTGACCTGATTAACTTAAAAGGCTATTTGTCTTAGTGACGAATAGATGAGGAGCTAGCTACAAGCTGTGCAAATCGAGACCTAGTTAATAGGGTATCAGTGCTGGAAATTACTCTTGTAGCTCAGGCTTTTCACCAGAGGCTCCTGGACCACACTGACACTATGTAGGCTTGGTCATAATGATCAGTACACTTTTCTTCCCAAAGGCAACCCCCAAAGTGGTAACTCCTTGCAAACTTTTAGATGACTCTTTAAGGAGGGTCTCTCCTGAACTCCGTATTAGCTCAGGATAAGAAGTGTTATATGAGAGCACAAGCAGCAATCTTGCAAACTTTGAGGCAATGTGAAAACCTGACCGGTACCTTTGACTTGATCAGGTGTGCTTTGATAGCCCTAGGTAGCACAAGGTCATAATTACACACCCATTGGAACAGCCTAGGAATCAGTATGGGCTGTCTGCTAGTTGAATTGTTCTGTGAGACGAGAAGTCTGGTGAACTTGTGGACAGGTAGCTGATGAAGTTTAAGAGCCTCTTACTGCACAAATATGAAGCTTTACATCCTTGGATGTGCATGAAAAATGGACAAATGGCTCTGGCCTGACTGGGAAATCATACCATCTTAGGCAGGAATGCAGGTTATGGACAATGACTCCATGTGGAATACTGCACAGGGACTATCAGGTGAAGGTACAAGCAAAGACTTCATTTATTTATTTGTTACATTTTACCCCACCCTTCTGCAGAGACTCTGAACAGTTTACATCAGAAATATATAAAATACATTAAACCCCCAAAATCATACCCCCCCACCTGCCACCCACTAATCCTCCCCACCTGCCACCCACTAATCCTCCCCAAACCTCTGTACCCAGCCTCACCCAAATCTATTCCTGCCTGCCAAATAAGGTGGTCTTGCATCTCCTCTGCAAGACAAATCGGCTTGGGCCTCCAAAGGGAGGGAGTTCCATCATCGTGGGGGAGCAACCAAGAATGTCCCATACGTGCCCCATACGTGCCCTTGTAGTGACTACATGAGCAGTTGGTACTCACAAGAAAGTGCATCAGCCGACCGCAAAGGTTGCAACGGAACATAGGAGAGGAGGCAGTCTTTCAGATACCTGGGACCCAAGCCATTTAGGGCTTTATAAGTTATAACCAGCACCTTGAATTGTGCCTGGAAAGCTATTGGCAGCCAGTGCAGACTCTCTGGAGCACCAGTGTAATGTGCTCCCAACGACCTGTGTCCGACAGAAGGCAGGTCACCGCTTTCTGCACCAACTGTAGCTTCCGAACAGTCTAAGGGCAGCCCCCTGTAGAGTGCATTGCAGTAGTCTAGCCTTGACGTTAAGAAGGCATGGATGATGGTAGTCTGATCCGAATCTGCTAGAAAACATTGCATCCTCACCAGATGAAGTTGGTAAAAAAAAAAACCTGGCAATTGTCAGACTGACAATGCAGATGCAGCTGGATTGAAATGGCAACTGAAAGAGGAACCTTAATATAGGTGGAACTGTTCAGGTGGATGTACAAGAGTAAACAGTTGTCCAGATTTTTCAAATTCAATGCAAGAGGCCAATACATCTAGGATTAGTGACTGCAGATAGACGTTTATTGGCCCTAATCAAATCACTATATTGTAACACTGCATTGAGGATGAGAATTCACCCGGAGGGGTCTTTCTCTGATTTTTGTTCCAACAAAGGCAGGGCTGCCTTCTGGCTCCTCTATTATTTAACATGTATGTTATTTCTCTGATAGTGGAGCATCATGATGCGGGGAAATACCATCCGCCCCATGTAGGCACTAGAAAAGTCTTTATGCTCCTCTATGCAGATGATACGGTCCTGATCTCGTTGAGTAAACTAGGATTGGATAGATCCCTGAGGGATTTTGGGGAGGAGTGCAGGGGGGGAAACCTTGCTATAAATTATGAAAAGACCAAAGTGTTAGTCTTTGCTAAAGGATTTATTAGATATTCTTGGTTCTTGAGAGGACATAAATTGGAGCAGGTGTGTGTATATAAATATTTGGGTATCTTTTCATCAAGTGGGTCATGGTTACCACACCTCCGGGCCATCAAATTAAAAGCAAATATGGAATCATTGGCAATTCAACACTTTTTTCTCCGCTATGGCCAGAGATGTGTAAAGGCGGCACAGAGAATTATGGAGGCCAAATTGCTTGTCAGAATGCTCTATGGGGTCGAAATCTGAGGTCTGGACCCACACGCAACGGTTCTTTTTGAACCTGTGATAAATGGCTTTTGGAAAAGACTATTGGCCATTCCACCTTCAATAAGTGCAGCTACATTAAATCTGGAATTGGGCAGGCAATCCCTGGGAGCTCTGATCCAGATTCACGTACTGTTATTTTGGACAAAACTGCGGGAAGCGTTTGCTTCCACCATTTTGGGACAGGTGGGGATTAAAAAGCAAGGTGATGTTGAATGTGGCATGGATTTGTGGTGGCACAAAGTAAATTCATGTCGTCTGAGTTTAGGTTTTTCTTAGTCCTTTTTTGATGTTAATCCTGTTAAGATTTAGGGAATTAGCTCTCTTTGGATCGGGGGACCCACACACCCTGGCCTGCACATATGAGAGATTCACATAGAAGGAATCTTTGTCACCCCCACACCACAAATTAGACGTTTTTAATTGGGTACAACACTGTTTTATTATCCTGCTCACACAATCAGGTACAGCATGAACCCAATGCAACAGTTCTTAGATAGATCCTAGCCTGGCCTGCCTAGCATATAAAATATGTTTCTTACGTGTCCTGCAGATCACAGTGGCGAGCGTTGGTTTGGAGAGGTTGATACAGGTGGGGGCC
>QEPC01009299.1:1631046-1729511 GCA_003113815.1 Sphenodon punctatus
TAGGAAGGGGAACAGAGGGAGAGACAAGGGGTCTAACATTCATGAAGATGCGAGGTCTCAAGTGCACGTACTTGGCTTGGTTACGATGAGAATGACAGCAGGCAGGTCCATGTGGCAAGGATAAGGGTAAACAGATCGTAGGTATAGGAATAGTGGCTCAGCAGGATAAAGAGTCACAGAGCAGAGCGGAAGAGGTGAGTTTTAAGGAGAGATTTGAAGGTATGAAGGGTGGGGGCAAGGCGGATGTGGACAGGGAGGGATACAGCAGTGCTCCAGGGTTGTTATCAGGGAACTCCCTACAGCGAACAGATTTGCCTTGTGGACAGGAGATAGAAGCTCTTGGGCATTACATGTTGACATGCCCTATATATGACAACTTACGCAGGCAGCTCCACTTGGAACTTGGGTGGGACCAATCCAGGCTAGTAGTACAACAGCTGATGTTCCTGTTGAGGGACTCTGACCTGGCAAAAACAAAATATGTGGCAATTTGTTCCCTCGGAGTGGCTAAATTGCGTGTTAAATATGTCCAGTGGATTATAGCAGATAATTATGGTATTGAATAGTTGGACTGGGGATATATTTACCTTCTGGGTTGCGTTTGGATATGGTTACTTTTGGGACGCTAGACTGGGAATTAAAGATGGTTTTATATTCAATCTATAGTTACCCTAGGCCTTATTGTGATTACATTGGTTCTAGGTTATTTTATAATTATTGTATTTTATTAGTGTTTTGCCCATTAACAAGCATGTTTGTATAGATGAGAATGACTTGTTTATATTGATTTGGCCATGTGGCTTACAATAAACTATTTACTTACTTCTAGGATTAGCAGGCAAGGCTTGGGTTACCAGGCAAGGCTTAGGTAAGTGACAACTGGTTGCTCCAGAAAAAGACAGGGAAGGGATTTCCGCAAAACAGTTGGCTGCATTATCCCAACAGCAGTTTTGTCAGCTACAAGCTGACTAGGTACAACAAAGCTAACTAGGACATAAATGGTTACAGAATGGTTTTTATCACCTGGCTTGGTCTAACCTTGTCTTTCCATGGAACAGTTAACACTGCAGTGGGCAGCTGTCTTAGCTATCTCTAACCTTAGACTTGGGGCTCATTCACACAGTGCTTTTAGAGTGGATAATGGCTCAAATCAACAATCTGAGTGTTGTCAAATCCTTGCTGCTTCTGATGCAAAAGCTTTGCTTGTAACAACCTGACTAGCAAGTGGCCATGGTGTTTGATTCAACTAAACGAGAGCAACTTTCTGTTCCCAATACGTCCCTTCTGCCTATGTGTGACTATAAAGGTGCAGCCAGAGTTCTGGAGCAGGGACATCCAGACATATCATGTAGTGGAGCAGGAACACTTCATGCAGGGCTATAAGGGTATGCCTTTGGATTGTAGGAAATACCCCAGGGAAGTAGGGACACTCAAAGTGTAGGGGAATCAGGAGGTATGCAAATGCATTGTGATGGGACATTGGCACAGATTAAGGAACCTAGGGTGGGTTTTCAAGGGTGAAGCTGTAATAAGGTACTGTGCATCACAGGTTCGGTCAAATCTCTGGATTTTCAATAAGGTTGTCTGCCCATAGCTATTTATTCTAAGTTATGTATATGTAGGAGCTGACACAGCGCTTCCTTTTGAATTTTATAGCTTTCTATTAAAGCAATAACCTACTCTCCCTGAATATCACTTGACGAAAGTTTCCCCTCAGTTAACAAATGGAAATGTGAGAACTGAGCAGCACTAACAGCTAAGGGTGTATGTGAAATCTTCCAGCAGAAGTAGATGAGACAGCAGGCTGCAGTTGTGCAAAAGGGTTTCTCTTAATTATAAGGGATTTTTCTTTTGTGTTTGTTTTCCCTGTGAGAGCTATGGCACTAGGGCTAGCAGAAAGATCCTGACCATATGGACCAGTGACTGACATATAGGTAGTGTCTTCAGAAAATACTACCTGCCTGCTGACATAATTTAAATCAGTTGTATGTGTTGACAACTGCAACTAGTGTCATAGGAGAATAATTTTAAAATTAACACAATTGGCTATGGGGCATAGGGGTGGGGACAGAGGAAGAGAATTCTTATATACAAAAATACCCATTGTACAATTCCCCATTACCCTTTGGTAAATGTTACATCCTCACTCCCTCTCCACCTTGGGGTAGGGAAATTAGCTCCTTGGGCACTAGCATCACTGGTGTGAATTCAGCACTTAGAACTGTCTTATCCTAAATGCTGGTCAGATAGTAACACTTCTGCATAGGTTTTTGTCAGCCTGATAGCCAGCTGCATTGTCTCCTGTGTTGATATCCTACAATGTGTTCCAAAAGGAATCAATGACCTGAATCGGCTGTAGAAGGTCCGGTTGGTATCCTTTACTAAGGCTTACTGGCCTTTGGGAGACTGGAAGCTGTCCTATAATACTCACTTCTACCCCTAACTCTTGCTACCCCTAACTTTAGCCAGCCAACTAACCATTGCTCTTGTTTAAGCAACAGGTCTTTCCTGTTGGAATGAATGTACAGGCTTCAGCCATATCAAACTTAGAGAAAGGAGGAAAGAGCTGGTTGCTCTTTGATGTGTTTAAAATGTGTGCTCAGCTCTCTAGTACCTATGAAGCTGCCAATGCACCCAGAAGCAGTGGGCATGTTTTTTCTAACCAGAGACTAAAAATGGGCAGTAATGGTGGGGGTTTTCTTTCCATTTTAGTTCAGTACAAAATTGGCTGTAAAATAATGAATTGGGGGAAGCATGCAGAGTAAAACTGAAGTACTGGAATAATATGTTGTACTTTAATTTTGTACTAAAGGAAATAAGTGTCACTGCTGAGAGGGATCAAACAGGAATGATATGTGCAATAATGATTAGAAGAAAGTGGTGTAAAGTAAAGAGCGTGGATACATCATGAGAACTCAAGCACAACTCAGCAAAAGCTGCTAGAAGAAATCTGTTTAACAGTGGGCGTGGACCTTCCTATGACAGCACTATGGCTAAGAGCAGCATGCACAGAGAGACAATGAGTGCAAAGAACAATGATTGCTGAGAGCCTTACTCAAAGCTGACATCAGAAATTTAGACTGGTATTTAGGAAAGGGCTTGTGCTATGTGTACCCTAGTGCAGCATTACTTTTTCTGCACTGTCTTTAGATACTGCCAGCAAGAAGAGCAAGTCTAGTAGTTCTCTAGAAATAAATAATTTACTCCAAAACATGTTGGGATCTGCCAAATTGTTTCTTGACTAGAATTCTACTTCAGCACTGCGGAGAGCGGTTGATACCTTCTGTTGTGTTGGTGTCATAGCAGATCTAAATCCCAGTGAGTGAGACTGGAATGCAATCTTCTGCCAACATCTGAATGGAGTGGAAAAAAGAGTGTTGGGAGGGACTGGGATTTGGAGTGTACCTCAGCCAACTAATAGCTGGACTGGGAAAGAACAGATGATGCACTGGATCTTTGCCAAGAAGCACTCATAGCTGCCAAGAAGACAAAGCTATCTTAAAAGCCTGGAAGGCAGCTATGCTGCTCTACCACCCAGCCAGTGCGGCTAAGAGTTGAAATTAGCTAATACAGTGCCCCTTGCCTAGTAGAGATGCTGCTGTGGCTACACAATAAATCCCCAATATGGTGGGAGCAGTTCAGATCCACCTGATAACAAATATTCCATTTCTCTCTTCAGCCTCCATCCATCGAAGGCAATGGTTCAGCTCCTGTTGATTTGAATGGATGGAGGATTCTGTCTGCAGAAAGCTTGTGTATAAACTTTACTTTCTTATACTCTGCAGTCGTGGGGTCAAAATCCCCTGATAAAGGCGGGGCAGTATGAGATGAGATGGGCTGGGGGAGGGAGGATTGTGCCTTCCGGGCAGCTCTAGAAGCCTTGCCTGTCGATTCAGGGGACACCCCTTCCACTGTAGCCTCCACTCCGCTCCTGCTTATGCCCTGCCACCAACCACCTCTGCTGCCACTCATCCTGGCATCTTCCACCCCTCCCAGCTTCCCCTGCCAGACCAGGCCTCTGCCTTTACCTTTACCTCCACCAACCTTCATGCCCTCTGGCCGGGGTCCCCTTTGAGGAGCTCGGCTCTCTCTCTCGCTGCCGCTCCTGGGCACTGCTTTATCTGACGCAACTGCCCCCGGCATAAGGGGGAAAGGGAGGGGTACCGGGCTGCCGAATCCAGCTGTGGGGGCGGGCATCTGCGCTGCCGCCACCTCTTGCTCCTGGTAGGTCCCCCTTCCCCGGCAGGCTCCCGTGCCCCCCTCCCCCAGGTGGATCTCTGTCTGGCTGCCCTGCTCGCCTCTCCCCTCCCCGCGCTTGCCAGCAGCAGCAGCATCCATCCATCCATCCCCCTCCCTCCCGCCGCCTGCATGGAGAGGGAGAATGGCGGAGAGAGAGAATGGAGCCACGTCCCCGGCTGGATCCTCCCCGTTCTTGGGGCTGCACCTCGCCTCCCCACCCAATTTCAGGTACCGGAGCTCCCTCCACTCTACCCCCGAGGGACCCTTTCCCGGGGAGAGTGGGTTTAGCCGCCGATCCGCGTGTGAACCATTCTTTCCCCCCCAATCGCCATCCCCCGCAGAACCAGGCTGCCGGCAGGGTACTGCCCGATCCCCCTCCCCCATTGCGCCCCCCTCCTCGGTCTCCTCACCCCGCACGGGGGGCTCGCCCCTCTGCAAACTGCGCCTGAGCTGCCCGCTCCCACCTGCAGCGTGGGCGAGGGAAGTGGCCTCCCGATTTCTCCTCCCTCCCTGAGCGGACGAGTCCCGGCTGCAGCTTCACAGCCCAGGGGAAATGGGGTGTAGTGCTTGGCTGGGGGCGTCTAGGTCAGCTCTGCTGTCTCTGTGTGGCCTCCCACCGCATGGGCAGCAAAGCTGGGGTGTCAAGCCCGCCGCGGGCTGGGACAGGTGGTGTTTGTCACGGGCGATGCTCAGCTATCCGGAGGAGGAAGGAATGGCAGGCTGTGGAGCCCGACAAGGATTATCACGGCTCGCCTCTTCCCCCGCAGCCTCGGGAGGCGGGATCTGGGCACAGCAGCGCTTCACATTTTGGCTCGCTGTTTTCCCTGTCGGTTAGGGGGAAGGGGAACAAGGCGCCTTTCTTTCAGGTTGAGGTGAATAAGAACCCTCCACAGTCTGTCATCCTCACCCCCACGCCATCCGCCAGAACCTGCTGCCATCCACTCTCTCCCCATCTAAGACTCCCTCAGGGCTTCCTGCCACACACGTCTCATCCAGATTCCCTCCCACCTCAAAATAATTCCACACACCTCCCACTCCAACCTCCCCACAGCAATTACACACACCCCACCTAAATCTTCCCCATTCCTTTCACAACTGTCCCCCAAACCTCCTTCACTACCCTCCAAAGCTTTCTTCCTCTCAAAAAAGATCCACACACCTTCTCCAAATGCCATCCTTCCCCACACAAGCCATATATCTTCTCAGACAAATCCTAAAGATAGGCTTATAGACTAGAGAACCCTCCAGTCCCTATGTTCTTCCTTTCAGCTGAAACAGAAAACCAAAGCAGGAGGGAGCAGCAAGTTTGATTCTCTCAGAAGTACTTAAAAATCAAGCCCTTATCGATTTGGGACGTGGAGCTCTTTAATCTGAATGTTGGGAAATTAGAATGAGGCCTGTAAGCCACAGACCAAGAATAGGAGGGGGACACAAGTGCCTCCAGCAGCCTGTCTGAATTCAGGATTAAGGGTTCAGGTGGTTTCAGATGCTTCCTGGTAAGCCTTGGCAATTGGGGCTAGACATGATTTGCATTGGGGTGGGGGAAGAGCAGTGTCTGGCATTTGTTCATGTTCAGTTTGTGCCATTGTTGAGGGGTTTTCCTAGTGATGGGTAGGGGGGGGGGAGTACATTGGATGTTGTTTGTCTTTCTGAAATTCTGATCAGTTGATCATGATTAGATATTTGTATCCTAGTCCATAGAAGAGTTTGAGCTGGAATTATTTCTGAGCTGGGAAGAGAAGAGAGGGCTGTAATGCTGAGAAAATAAGAGGTGGGGTGGATTACCCCCAAACTGTGATTTTGCTTAGATGTTTCATGTTTGAAACTTAAGGACCCTTAAGTGCTCTCAGCCTGGTTTGGGGAAAGAGGTTACCTAATGTTGCTGTTTGGCGGAGAGATGGATTTGGGATGGACAATGTGGAGCTGGGCAATTCATCTCTAGGGACTTGCTTTGCATTACTTGGGACTGACGGTTATGTGCTGAATAGCTTTGTGAGGCTCCACTGCTGCCTATTTCATTTGTCGGCAGCTATTGCAACATGGCTGGATAAATTCTGCAAATTAAACAATTAAAGCTGCCTCTGGAAATATCCACCAGGAAGAAGCAGCTCAACCACAGAGCTGGGTAATATGATGTGAGCAACAGAGCTCAGCTCTGCCTAGTCCCGTGACAGTCTCAGGCTGACTCAGTACTGCTGCCCTAGATACAGCATTTTTCTCCTGGGCTCCTTCCTCTCCATTGTAAACAGCAACACACAGGGAGGGAGGATTAAGGTGCCTGTTCCTTCTCTACTCCAGGTCTCCAAAAGTGGAGCCCAAATACTGGCCTGACAGCCTGAAGAATAAGAACAGGAAGCAGTCTAAACTTGTTGGATAAGATGTTAGAGAGCCTTAGATATTTATTTGGAAGAATTCAGGGGGTCTCTGAAATTAGGAGAAATTGTTCCAGGGGCTCTTAGCTTAGGGATCATTTTTCTGGAAACTGGAGGAGATAGTTCTGGGATCTCTGAACTTGGGGGAGAATGACAAAGAATTGGAAATAATGCTGGTGAATTTGGTGGGGTGGGAAGAGATTTGTTTGCAATCCAGACTTCTTCGATTCTTCCAATTGTACTGTAGCCACCTCCACTCCAACATCTGTGGAGAGGAGTTGTCCTCTCACTTGACCTTCCCCACAATTCCTTTGATTCGAAACTGAAAAGGCTAGCAGAGATCTCACAAGGGTGAAGAATCAAATGAGACTATGGAGCAGAGTGCTATATGAACCATAAAGACACACAGGCCCGGTGTTCTTAATGCTAGGTGAATTCCACCCACATGTATTGCTGCTATTCCCACCTCCTTCTACCCTTTCTGGGTGTGCAATCTTCCTCCCATTGAAGTCCATAGCAAAACTCCTATTGACTTTAATGGTGGAGGACCATCCCCTGAATTTCCATTTCCGCTTCCCTACTTATGAGAAGAGGGAGTTAAATTGCTCCTCCCCTGTCCTCTCTGCTTGGGAACTTGCAAGGAACATCCAGGGGAGGAGGGGGGCTGGAATAACAAGCAGTCAGAGATGCTGTGCAAGGGGGACACACACACAACAGAAGGGAGAAGAGGAAGTACCAAGGTTTGCTGGGAGAGCACAGGTCTGCTGTACAGATAAATATAAACAGGGTAAAGCTTCTCAACAGTACACCTGGGCAGGACCCCTGATGTAGAAGCCTCCCAACATTTAATCACATTTAGGTTCTACCTGCCTTTATGCTCACTTTAAGCCCTGTGCTGTAACACAAGCAAAGTTCAAGTCAGTTATGATGAGCTGTGAACAAGCTCTGCGAGGGGAGGTCTCACTAGCCTTTCTTTTCCAAGGTGAACTGCTTCCTGTTTCTAGTAAGGGCTGTTGGATAAGTTTTGTTTTTTTAAAAAAAGTTTTAAACCAGAGGTGATGAACCCCTGACCTGCAGCCCAAATCTGAACCACAGCTGTTTTTTCTTTAGCCCCTTTCTAATATATAGGTCAGGATATATGGGATATAGCTCATGGAGCCATTCCTGACCCTCAAGCACTGAAGGAGCATGTTCAGGGGGAAAGAGAGTAGAGATGACACAACATGCCACAGTCTCTCCTATTCTCAAAAAGTCCACTCTTGACCCCTCTGACACTTCTAGCTATCGTCCTCTCTCACTCCTTCCTTTTGCTTCCAAGCTGCTTGAACGTGTTGTCTACTCCCGCTGCCTTGACTTCCTATCCTCCAACTCCTCCCTTGACCCCCTCCAATCTGGCTTCCGCCCCCTTCATTCTACTGAAACTGCTCTCGCTAAGATCACCAACGATCTTCTGGTGGCTAAATCTAAACGTCTCTATTCCATTCTTGTCCTCCTTGATCTCTCTGCTGCCTTCGATACTGTTGACCACTCACTCTTGCTGGATTCCCTTCACTCCCTTGGCTTTTGTGGCTCTGTCCATAACTGGTTCTCCTCCTACCTCTCTGACCGCTCCTTTAATGTGTCTCTCTCCAACTCCGCCTCCTCCTCCTTCCCCCTCTCAGTTGGTGTTCCTCAAGGCTCTGTTCTTGGCCCTCTCCTCTTCTCGATCTATACCTCATCCTTAGGCAAACTCATTGCCTCCCATGGCTTCCAATACCACCTCTATGCTGATGACACTCAACTCTATCTCTCTACTCCCTCTCTCTCTCCCTCTGTTCAAGCTCGTCTCATCAACTGTCTCTCTGACATCTCTACCTGGATGTCTCAACGTCAACTCAAACTCAACATGGCTAAAACTGAACTCCTTATCTTCCCCCCTCATCCTTCCTCTCCTTCCTCACTGTCAATAACTATTGATGGAGTCACCATCCTGCCTGTCCCCCAAGCCCGTAGCCTAGGCTTCATCTTTGACTCAGCCCTTTCTTTTAAACCCTACATTGACTCTGTTGCTAAATCCTGTCGCTTCTCCCTCCATAACATTGCTAAGATTCGCCCTTTTCTCTCTGTCTCGTCTGCCAAAACTCTTGTTCATGCTCTGGTCATCTCTCGCCTCGATTACTGTAACCTCCTTCTCACTGGCCTTCCCCGGTCTCACCTTTCTCCCCTCATCTCTGTCCAAAACTCTGCTGCCAGGGTCATCTACCTCGCCAGTCGCTTCGACCATGTGCAGCCCCTCCTCTCTTCGCTTCACTGGCTTCCCCTTCCTGAACGAATCCTGCACAAGCTCCTAGTCTTCACCTATAAAGCTCTTCACAACCTTGCTCCCCCCTACCTCTCTGCACTTATCGCCCTCCATACTCCAGCCCGTGCACTTCGCTCCTCCTCTGTCCCTTCTCTCACCCTTCCACGCCTTCCCTGCTCCCCTAAGCGCCTTCGTCCCTTCTCACTTGCTGCCCCCCATGCCTGGAACTCCCTCCCTGTCCACATCCGCCTTGCCCCCTCCCTTCATACCTTCAAATCTCTCCTTAAAACTCACCTCTTTCGCTCTGCTCTGTCTGACTCTTTATCCTGCTGAGCCACTATTCCTATACCTACGATCGGTTTACCCTTATCCTTGCAACATGGACCTGCCTGCTGTCATTCTCATCGTAACCAAGCCAAGTACGTGCACTTGAGACCTCGCATCTTCATGAATGTTAGACCCCTTGTCTCTCCCTCTGTTCCCCTTCCTAAGTCTCTCCCCCAGCTCCTGTCTCTCAGATTGTAAGCCCTAGGGGCAGGGACCGTGTCTATTTTATTACTTTGTAAAGTGCCAGGTACACTGCTGGCACTATATAAAGGTTTGTTATTAATAATAATAATAATAATAATTAATAACAACCGCTCAAGGGTAGGAGACAGATCCATGGCATAGAACTATGATCTGGACCCTCCTCTCTCTTATTCTATCCTGTGCCCACCCCTTAAGCACCCCATCTCCTCCAACTCCTGTTTGGCTTGCGGAGCTTGTACTCGTTTTCAAAGTGGCTTGTGGGAGGAAAAGAATTTCCCACTCTGTTAAAGTGTCAGAAACCTTTCCGGTCAACCTATGGAATTCATACCTCTAAATGATTTTCCCCACTGGTGAAAGGACCTTATGGTGCAATGCTAACTCCACAGAAGTCAATGACCAATTTTTCATTGACTACCTTGGGGTCAGGATTGCGCTCGCCGTGTGGCTGGTAATGATTGATGGTTTGGTTGTGAGCACATAGGAACAGTGGAATAACAAAGTATAAACTGAGGGGTGGGAGGAGTTCTGCACCTCCCCTCAAAGCCCTGGCCTACATGCCTGGGCTGGGACTCGCCTGCTAATGGACACTGCTTCATTGAAGGGACCAGGACCAAGGTTCTATTCTGCCACTGCTGCTGCTTGGATCCATCCTGCTGCTGCCCTCCCACTTTTGTTGAGCGGGCTCCCCGATTGGTGGCTAGCATGACTGCATCATGATGCAGCCCCCCACCCGGGAACTGGTCTGCAGAATGTTGAAAAAAATCATCCAGCCCAGATCAGGGGGATTGGTGGAGTGGGGAACATGTGGTAGTTCCTGCCAGTAGTGGGGGCTAAAATTCAGGAAGAAACTGCCACTAGAATCTCAAATAGTGGGAATGGGTGAAAACAGACATGCACGTAACTCCGCTTCAACATTTTTTATGCAGTTGCTGGGCTGCATTGGCACCCTATACAGCCTACAACGTGCATAAGAAATGTTAACGTGGTGTTAAAGCAGAGTTAAGGTGCATGCCTGTTTTCATGATGAGAAATACAGATTGCAGGTCCCATTTATAACCATGCAGCCCTGCAACCTGTATTTCTCATAAGTGTCCTCTAAAATTTGCATATCTGGCCACCCTAGGGGGAAGCTGTTGGCTGAACATGTGAGGCTCACCATGGATTTGGTGCTTGCTAGCCGTTCTGAAAAGGAGCAGAAAGTGCTTGTCCTTGGGTCAGGAAACTGCAGCTACACTTATGTCTCCCTACCTGTGCTCTGGAAGGAACCGACAGCAGAAGATGCTTCAGCTGAAATTAGCGCTGGGAATTTGACATGGGAGTTTAATTTAACATAGGAGTGTGGTGAAGAGCTTCCATAAAGCTCTCTTCAAGAGATGGAAATAATTTGCAGCCCCAATGTTACAAATCTAATTTGGGGATTCACTTTCAGAAAAGAATATCTGATTTCAAATGTGACACAGCTGTAGAATTTGCCTCATTGATATTCATCAGTTTATTATTCAATGCTTTGTTTACTTCAATGTTTACTTGGGTAGTAGTTGCTCTGGTATTTATTACTTTGGTACTTGCTGTTTTGCTGCTTCGTTAGTTCATGGCATTGGTATCTACTTGAATACTTCATTGCTTCTTGTCTTTGGCTGTACGTTCACATTCCCCACTCTTACCCCAGCGTTATATGACACAGATGGCCCAACTGGTACTTGTGCATATTCAAAAACATGAATAATTAATACAAAATAGTCCCACCAAAGACATGAAGTAACAAAGCAAATGAATAATGAAGGAAATTAAGTGGTGAATATTGAACCTATGAACATGCAAAGTCAAACCCTGTGCAAAATTTTCAAATAAAGGTTTGTGAATCCAGCCTCTAAATTCGTTTTGCAATTGTGGATTCAAATAGGCTGAATTTGACTAATATGGTATTTGTTTTTAATTTTTGCTTCAGCTCTACTCTTTTTACAGTACCCTGGGGGTGATTCACCAGCAGGGGCGTAGCTAACCGAGCAGGGGCCCTGGTGCAGAAGATGGAATGGTCTCTTCCCCTGCCCTTTCTCCCAGTGATAGGAGATGCTGCCGCACCAGGGAGTGTGAGCACCAGGCTTGTAGGCACCAGTGCAGCTGCATCACCTGTCTCAATTATAACTACACTCTTGTTGGTCAGTTCCCTGGAAGTTGGATGGCTATTTCCACTAGTGACAGATGACTGGAAACCATTCTGTTTTGATGGTGCTTTACACTAACTTCACACTGTGCAGGTGCAGGGTAACAGTGATCTCTCCCTTCTTCAACAGTGGCGAGATCTGAGAAGGGAGAGAGGGATTATAGGTAGCTCGTGTTTAGCAGTCTATAGGCATGGCCGTGTCTTGCATCTCATGGAACTTGCAACTTAACGGGATTGGACTTGCCCAGTTCTTGGATAGGAAAACTTTTAGGAGCTGCAACAAGAAGTAGAGAACCACAACCCAACCCATACCAGTTGAGATCTGATTGTGCTGGTTGGGCTTGAGGCCAGGTGTCCTGTCTGCCCACGCCCCTCAGCCTCAGGAAGGCTGCGCTTCCGAGCTGCAGGAAGCCCTGCCCGCAAAAAGTGCTCTGTAGGGGTCAGTACCATGTCGAAAAGGGGCAGGAGAACACTGTAGTCTTGCCCTTGCTCTATTGTGGCCCATCGCCTTAATAGGACATCATGATGTCACAGTAGACTGCTTGGGATGGAGCCACCCAGTCACATCAGGTACAGTCTTGGAAAAACCTGACTGCATCAGGCCCAGGCTTGCCTTGAGTCAGGTCCAATGCATTTAGGCATGGGCCCAGTTGGGGCCTGAATCTGTGGTCTGAGCAGGGTGCTAGGTTCAAGTGGTGTTAGCGGTCCCAGTTGGGAACCTTGATAGCCCTGATGTACCCACTCCTAGTTTCTCCAATGAAGGGATATCACAGCAGCTCCGCTCCTGATATGGAGAGGTCCCAGAGAAGCTAGACCTTGGAATGACTATTTGCATGGTTGAGAGAGAAGAAGGCCTGATTCCTTTTGGGAGCGTGACTCCCTATAATTAAGGCAACTGGAAGTGTTGCTTCTGGAAGGGGCTTTTACAACAGCTGTCGCTTAGGGAAGGGAGCCTCTCTCCATTTCCCCAGAAAGCTTGGAGGAGTTCAGCTTGACAATGTAGGTTGTTTTGTCTCCTAGTTCTGTTTGTTTTGTCTGGGAGCAATGGGCAGGGTGTTAGCCAGGCTATGCTTTTGTCTGGATGTTATATATTCTGAGGCCATCTCTGATGATGAGGAGGAGGTTTTACCTTGCCCTAAGCATTTGTGGTGGTTTGTGGTAGAGAACCTCTGGTGGTTTGTGGTAGAGAACAGGCACCTGTGTCTGGCCAAAAAGGCACTCCCATCTGTCCCCAAAACCCCAGTATGGTGCCAAGAAGCACTAGCTTTCAGATGGGATATAGAAGCAAGGTTCTGACTGCTTCTGGGACTGAGTGCTGCTGGTATAGTTTGCAAGAGCTCAGGAAGTAGCTCTGCAGCCCTGGCTGATGCTAGCTCTTCTGGGTGCACCCACCCACATTCTGCATTCTCCCTATAGTTTCAGATGGGTAAAGGTGTTTGTGCAGCACTGCACTGTAACTGAACATAATGCTGGTATTTTAAAAGGATTCCAGAGGTGATCTTGAAACTACAGACAGTTGAGCCTGATCTGTGTGCTGGGCAAAATGTTGGAAATGATTTTTAAGAAGATAATTAGAGAAATATAGTTTTAAGGACTGAGATGAAAATAGCATAAGCCCTTTCCTAAATACTGGTTCTAAATTTCTGAGGTCAGCTCTGAGTAAGGATCCCAATAACCATTGCTCTTTGCACTTTCTAGAAACATTAAATAATTCAAACATCGCTTAATGGAGAAGAATCAACATGGATTTAGCAAAGGGAAGTTGTGCCTCACTAATCTATTGGAATTTTTTGAGGGTTTAAATAAGCATGTGGATAAGGGTGAACCAGTCAAGACCGTGTATCTGGATTTTCAGAAAGCATTTGATAAACTCCCTCATGAGAGACTCCTGAGGAAATTAAAAAGTCATGGGATAGGTGGCAGTGTCCTATCATTGATCAGTAACTGGTTAAAGGATAGAAAACAAAGAGTAGGACTAAATGGTCAGTTTTCACAATTGAGAGAGTTAGGGATCTGTACTGGGATCAGTGTTGTTTAATGTATTCATTAATAATCTGGAAGAGAGAGTAAAGAGTGAGGTGATCAAATTTGCAGATGACACAGTTATTCAAGTTAGTTCAAACATGAGCGGACTGTGAAGAATTGCAGGAGGAGCTTGCAAAACTGGGTAACCGGGCATCTAAATGGCAGATAAATTTTAATGTGGATAAGTGCGCAAAGTGATGCATATGGGGAAAAATAATCCAAACTATGGGTGAAAACAGACATGACACTAACCACCCTTTAACCACCTTTGGTGGTTATTTATGCATTTTGCAGGGCTGTATTGGTGGCCTATGCAGCCCTGAAACATGCATAAATGACCATCAAGGGTGGTTAAAGGGTGGTTCACATCATGTCTGTTTTCACCCTATGTGTACAGCTCAGCGTGTGGTGGCGGGCAAAAAAGCAAACATAATGTTAAGAATTATTCGTAAAAGGATAGAGAATAAAACTGAAAATATCATAATGCCTCTGTATAAATCAATGGTACGACTGCATCTTGGGCATTGTGTGCAATTCTGGTTACCCCATCTCAAAAAAGATATAGTAGAAATAGAAAAGATACAGAGAAGGCCAACAAAAATGCTAAAGGATATGGAACAGCTCCCCTATGAAGAGAGGCTAGAAAGGTTAGGGCTCTTCAGCTTGGATATGAGACAACTGAGAGGGGATATGATAGAAGTTTATAAAATCATGAGTGGTGTGGAACGAGTAAATAGGGGATGATTATTTACCCTCTCAAATAAGTAAGTTTATTTTAGTCTTAAATATTACTAGAACTAGGGGATAGTCCACGAAACTGTCAAGTAGCAGATTTAAAACAAAAGTAAGTATTTTTTCACTCAACATACAGTTAAGTTGTGGAATTTGTTGCCAGAAAATGTGGTCAAGGTCAGTAGTATAACTGGGTTTTTGAAAGGGCTGGATACGTTTCTGGAGGATAGGTCCATTAGCAGCCGGGTAGGTTTGGGGGAAGGTAACCTCTTCTTGTCATGAGCTGGGAGTGGAACAACAGGGAACAGATTGCCTCATTGTGACCTGTTGGGTACTACTTCCAAGCAACAGAAATTGGCTGCTGCCGGAGATAGGTGCCAGGCTCAATGGACCATTGGTCTGACCCAGTATGGCACTACTTATGTTCTTATCTTAACTGTTTAAAGAGCTGCCAGTTCCTACCTTCAGAGATGGCTACATTCAAATGTTGCATAAAGTGACCTCTGTATGCCCATGCACTTTTAAAACATGCGTGTGTTCTAGCAGCACAATGTAATTTTTAAATACTAGCTTTGCCAGCAGGGATCTGCAGCTTTTGTGAGCTGATAGATTCAGATCCTGTCATCAAGGCACAGAGACTTGCCCTGTCTCTGGTTAAACCACTAGGGTCCAGAAGCTGCTGCTAAATGCAGTGTCTCTGATAATGAGGAGGCTAGCCTGCTAGTTAATGAGATGATCTCTCCACCCCCTGGGAACCTCTGCACTTTCAGGAAGTGCCTGTCTGCTTGTTGCTCATGCATCATGCAAGCTGCTGCTACAAAGGGTTTCAGTGTCCCTATGGGATTCTAATGGCTTCTTTCAAGCAGTGGGGAGGGGGAGGCGGGGAGAAAAGGCGACCAGGTGGGGTACAGTTTTCAACCCCTAAGCACCTTGGACGATGATGTAGCTTACAAAATGTTAAACAAGAAGCTACCTTCCCCCTCTGCTTTTCCTGCACAGATCTGCCAATGCATCTCAGTCCTCTGGCACCCCCTGCTATTGCAGGCTGGGAGCCTTCAGGGAGAGAGCGTTACTTGATATAGAGGTTTTCTTACCAACTTGGGAATGTTTGAAGGATGGTTAGGGACTGGGATATTACTGGTGTCCTCCTGGCCCTGGGATTCGGTTGTAAACTGAATCTTTCTGCTCCTGCCTCTATTTAGATAGGTGTTGTCTTGATTCATGAAATAATACAAAGAGTGGGTGATGACACTAATGAAAAGGAATGTTTTTAAATGTGTCCGTGTACCCAGCTGAAAATCAACCAGCAGAATTTTTAACACCCCACCCTATCCTAGCTACACAGAGAAATACAGTCACGCTTTCGTGTTCAGAGTAATAACAGGCCTGGTCACGATGCAGCTGACAGTCTTTACAAATGCTTCCATGCAATTGATAGCAAAAGGAAATGTTGTAAATAAATGCCAAGCTAAGTAGAATGGGTGAGTGGGTGTGCAGTCTGTGGGAGAGCACGTTGTGGGAAAAGCAGGGGGTGGGGGAGTGGGCAGGCAGTGTGAGGGTGGTTTGTAGGCATAGTAGCAGGAGGAGATAGCAAATGCATCCCTTGATGAAGCCAAGTCCCCTTTTGACTTAGGAGGATTGTTTTCCTCAACTTTTTGGGTGACTCCCAGTGCTGCTGGATCCTTGTCTCTTCCAGCCCAGCTGCTCTTTCCAGGACAGAGTTGACCATTCCAAAATGGCTGTCACAACCACCAGTCAGAATGCCACTCATCTGACCGCTCATCTGAAGGTGGTGCAGGGGGATGTGTGCTTTCGTGAGCCACTCGGCACCCACTCGTGGCCACGCAGGATGCACTGCCAAGAAATCCAGGGCAAGCCAAAAATGTGCGTGGCAGTGGGTGTCCAGGCATCCCCCTGCCCATCTGAACTGGGGTGTCCAGTCACGCCAGCAGACCAGTCTGCCACTCATAGGCACTGTGGGTGGGTGACACGCTCTTTGCAAGTTGCAAGAAGTAGCCATGACCGCTGGGGAGACCAGTGCTCCAGCACTCGTACCTGGAATATGTCAGTTTCAAAGGCCTGCCTAGCGCACTTTCCCCTCCCCCATCCATGGTCAGGGACAGGGTGTGTGTGAGGCAGCTGCCATGCCGGGTAGAATTTCTCCCCGCGCACTCCACTTGAGTGACTCAGCAGCCATGGACCCCCCACCCCCGCCTTGCCCATTTAAAAACATCCAAAGAAAAGAGCTACCACCATTTTATCTAGCTGTCCAGAAAAACTCAACCAGCAAGTGATGGCGGCAGCAGAGGAACAGGAACAGCAGTTGCAACCCATTGCACCCCCTTCCAGGGAAAGCAGTGAGTAGTAGTCCCATCATGACAACTCCCCGTGTCTCAGCTCTAGCAACAAGCGGTTGGCCTTTGGTAACTCATTTCAGGAAGGGTGCAGTAGACCCCTGGGATATGGCTGCGCAGTGGGACACTTTCCTGCTGAGGTGGCAGGACATTTTACAAGTAGGGTGCCCTGGTCTAGCTGCATGTAGATGAGATGGGGGATTGGCTGGCCATGGCTGAGAGAGTTGGGGGGCAAGTTGTGGGAGTCGTGGGCCACGTCCAGGATCAGGATCGATGAGGCTATCCAAAGGTATAGTAACAGGCGAAGCAAAGCGTCAAACCAGAAATCGGGCCAAGGTAAAACAACATACCAAAGGGCAGTCTAGAGAGCAAGATTGACCCTGGAGGTCTCTGCCAACCCTAAAATTCTGATTCTGTGATTCTAAGGTTGAAGTTCAGAGTGAGAGTCGTAGCTTGGGGATCAGTCTGGGGGAGGATCTCAGAAGGGGTAGGTAAGGGTGGGGGCAAGGCCAGCATGAAGGCATTGCAGGGTCAGGAACAAGCAGGCTGTGAAGCTGAGGCTTCATTAGATACAGACCTAACCATTGCTCTGCCTGACTTCATCTCCCTGCTGGGTGGCTTTTATATGAGCAGGCGGCAGTGTGTAGCCCAAGCTTAAATGAAAGGGACCATTTGGCCAAAACCCTAGTCCTAAGCTAGGGTGCAGTAGTTGTGCTACTGGAGCAGAACCCCAAAGATGCCAGTTTGAATCCTGGTTCTTCACCAGTGGATGACTGTGTGCGTGAGATTATTTTTTTTGGAGGAGGAGGGAGGTGCTATCCATGCCTGAGGCAGCAGCGGCAGCAAGCTGTGGGGAGTGGCTAACTGTGTCTGATGGGGTGGGGGGGCGCAGATTGGAGGAGATGGTTCTTTTGTGTCTGGAAGAACAGGGGCAGGTTGTGGTGTGTCTGGTTGTGCCGGGGAGGGTGAGGCAGGTTGTGGGGGCTGCAGCCCATGTCTGGGAGAACAGGGGACAGGTTCTGAGGGGTGGTTGGCTATATGGGAGAGTGGGGGCAGGTTGTGGAGGTGCTGGGGCATGTCAGAGAGTGGGGGTAGGTTGTGGTTGCAGCTGTTTCTGGGAGAGGAGGGGCAAGTTAGGAGCTGCTGTGTCTGAGCAGGCAGGGACTGAGTGGCTGGATGTCTGTGGCTGTATCAGGCTAAATGAAAGCATGCCTTCCTCCATCTTTCGGAGTAAGATTACTCAACTGGATGGGGCTGAAGGGAGATGGCAGCCAAGTCCTCAATCTCTAATGGATATGTGTGTGTCCCCCACCCCCAGTCTGTGATGCATTCATGCTCGGGGGGAGGAATACACATCCGGTTAAATTCCTACCCTTGCCCATCACCATGGGAGCTGAATATTTGGAGGGTCTGTGCACCCCTCCTGTGGCATAAATGCCCAGCCAAGCATCCCTTATAAGATGTTTTGGGTATGCTTGGCCAGATTGCAACAGTGTATGCTTGGCCAGATTGTGTAGGCCACAAAATTGTAAAACTGCAATGGAATAAAGCAGTGCTTTTCTCTGACCCTCCCCCAATCCTTTATGTTGACATGGCCTCTATCCGAACTTCACTTTGATATTGGCATGACTTTACTATGACCCAAGCCTGGGTCATGGCATTACCTCTTTCTTTGACCCTAGCCCTTAATAGGTCTTTGGCATCTCCATGACCTGAGCCCTGGCCTGACCTCACATGGCCCCTCACCCGAGCCCTGAGCTATCCCAATACTGAGTGATTTGGCTTGGTCTGTTCCAGTGCGAGGCCCTTGTCCTTGGTCCTGACCTTGGTTCTAGTCTCTCTTTGATACAGGCTTCCTGACACGCTGACTGCTTCCTGTGGAGGGAAGCAGCGTGCTGTCGTATATCCCTTCCCAGTGTGCTGCACCCAGAAGCACGGGGCGGGTGGAGGAGCCCACAGACAGAGCAGTGAGGGGAGGGCAGAGGAGGGGAGGGGTAAGAGGGAGAAGGAGCTGAAAGGGAAATATTGCTTATGACCTGGGTGGGTGGGTGAGTGAAAGAGTGACTGTCATTTCAAATGAGTGGCTTGGCCTCCTTCAGTTTGCTGCTTTTCCTCCATTCCAGAGGTTTAGTGTGAATGGTTTATTTCATGATGTTGTGAATGGTTTATTTCATGATGTTGTATTGCCTATAACAGAAGAAAGAGGAAGGGGAACAGGATATTCCATGCCCTATATCTTAGCCCCATCAGCCAGCCTTATTCATTACCCTCTCATAATATGGAATGGGCTGTCCCCACTCTCCCTCCCAGGAGCAGGGGATGTATCTGCACCAGGGACCGTGGTCCCTCTAAGCTTGTGGGCCCCAGTGTAGCTGCACTGCCCGTCCCTATTATAGCTATGCCTTGTCAGAGAGGCTGCCATAGGAGCTAGTCGCTGGGAAGAGGGGAAGGGTTTCAGATGTAACTATCAGGTCAGGTACCTACAAGCCAAAGCTGATATTAAAGAGGGAGCCCATCAATAAGGTCCAGAAGCAGTACCCTACCTTTCCCCAGCATCTGGAAGGGGCCTTGGCTTCTCCTTGAGTAGTGGGCTCCTTGTATATTTCATATTGCTCTTTAGCTAGTCACTTTAATCTGCTACTAAGCCAGGGAAATGCTCCCAGACACCTCTGTGTGGAAAGGGTGGGTGAGTGAGGGAAGAGAGGGGATAAAAAGGCAATACTATTTTACGCAATGTGTAATTGGGTTTTGGAACTCGTTGTCAGAGGATCTGGTTGAATGGGCTTGATGAGGTTCAAGAAGGGATTAGACATCTATATGAATGACAGCAATACCCAGAGCCAGAACTGTTCGTGAGGGAGGGGATATAACACCTTATGCTTCAGGGCTAGAGTGAATCTCTATTAGGAGATAAAATGAGGCCTCCATGAGGGAGATTTTTTTTCCACATTTGCTAGTACGAGGGCCTGGCATCTTCTTTTGAAACATCAGGCTCCGGCTGCTGTCAAAGAGACGTCTAAATGGCCCCTGGGTCTGATCCAGTTTGGCAGTTCCTGTGCTGCTGTGGGAGAAATGAGACTAAGGGAGGGGAGAAAGGATTGAATCCAACTGAAAAGCAAACAGGACAAGATGCACCATGATCTATAATAAGAAAGACTCTGTGTGGTGTGTGTGTGCGTGCACACGCGGACATGCAGACACACAGACAAGGTGGTGGTGGGGGGTAATGGTATGAAGCCAGAAAGAAAGAAGATATTGCATGTGGGGGGAACCATATAGATAATAAATCATCTTTATTTTTATATATCGCCACCTGCCATGGCACACAGAGCACTTTGCATATAACTAATAGACACAACTCTTAATCCTCACAACAAACCTGTGAGGTAGGTTAGGCTGAGAGAATATTGTGATTGGCCCAAGGTCACCCAGTGAGTTTCTGGCTAAGGCAAGACTTGAACCAGGCTCCCCTCCCCTCCATACTGTGCACTTAGCCATTACACCACTCTGGTGTGATGCAAGTTATTTTTTAAAAGAAGATATTAAATAGTAAGCTAATTGTCAACACAATGCAGTTAAATACAATCGATTAGAAAGACACATTCCTGCCTTTTGAATGGCAAGGATTGAAGGGGGGGGGGGGGGGGCATGCAGGATGCTGACCTGAGGATAGCTGGGAGAAAGAGCTGTTGCTTATAGCCTCCACAGCCAACACAGTTGTCTCTTCCCCTTTGGCTGGTGGGCTTAGCCCTTAGTCTAATGTGGTTTGGTTAAAAAATTAAAACCTTTGTGAATATTGTAGCAGATCTAGTCAGGACTGCCAGGAGTGGGTTTCTGACTCTCTTTCCCCCTCCCCTCTCAAACCTAGGCTGTTGGTTGAGGGGAAGGGGGAGCAGAATGTTGTGGTTTTTGAAAAAGGTTTTGAAAAAGGTTGTTGCTCTAGCAAGGGAGAAGAGTTGGCTGCTAAGGAGACAGCAGGACTGAGAAGGGATCTGCTCCTTGTAATCCAATCACAAGGGACCTGTACAAGGACAGTGGAAAGGAGCAATCGTGTAGCCACTCTGTGCACCAGGAGGAAGAGATTGGCTGGCAGAGGGGTCAGCAATGTGCCTTGCAGATAAGCACTGAGACACGTTGGACAAAGTGGGCCCCCACAATCACTGCCATCATCATCACCATTGACAACGGTTCAGGGAGGACAGCACTGTCAGCCACGCTCTGTTTACAGGCCTAGACACTGGTTTTGATGTGAGAAGCTTCCCAAGTTAATATGTGTTGATTTCAATACTTGTTATATTAAAACTGTTCACTGATACACTGAGTTTTGGTCCAGTGTCTCCCTGTTCAATAGCTGGAATCCCTGTAATAAATTTTATGGGTGAACCCCTTGGTTGGCAGTTACTCTTGTTGTGCCTAGGTCCTGGGAATGGCGATCCCTAGCAAGGAGCATCCTACCTCCTGGGACATTGCCATGCAAATCTTATGGCAGTGCAGGTTTCCTTACGTGTTTTAAAATGAGCAAGGGAATGGGGTCTGTGGCCGCTGAGTGGCACAGCTGCAGTGCATGGAGAGGGATTCTAATGTGTGGCTCCCAGCATGGCTACTGCAGCAGCTGCCTTGCACTCCCTCGGCCATGGACTATGGGGGAGAGGGAACTGCGCTGGGCTGTCCTTTGAAATGGACATGTCCCAGGTGTGAATGCTGTGGAACCAGGCTCCCCAGTGCTCATGGCTAATTCCTGTGATTTGCAAAGGCTGTGTTCCCTGCCCACAGTGCCTATGAGCAGGGGATCTGCCTGCTGGTGTGGGTGGCTATGAGCCATATGAGCTGGGGATGTATGGGTGCCCATTACCACACACTTTTTGGCTTGCCCCAGTGCACTCCAGATTTCTTAGCAGTGCGCCATGAGCGGGTGCTGCATAGCTCATGGGAGCACGCATCCTCCTGCACCACCTTCAGACGGGTGGTCGGATGAGTGGCTCCTGGGTGGCCATGCGTGATAGCATCTTGTTTAAAAACACCCTTAGTTTTCTGATCCAGTGCTTTGATGGGGTGCTGCTAGCTTACTCCTGTGGGTTAATCTACACTTGTAGAATTCTCTCTTTGTGAATCTACCTCCCCTCCATACTTTTAAAAACTCCAAATCAACATGGGTTTTTGAGCTGTCAAAGGTAGGACCTTGGGAAGCTCATTTTGGTTAAAGTCCTCAAGCCACCTACTCCAGAGCAGTCCTATTGATTTTAATGGGACTACTCCAGCGTAAGTGGTTTGAGGATTGTGGCCTAAACTGCTCTGTCCTGTTCCCTACCTGTGAAGTGTGAATAATAGTATCTCCCTGCCTCATGGGAGTGTCATGATAATAAACACACTAAGGACTGAATTGCTCAAACACTAGGAAATGGGCATCATCTAAGTACTTCGGATAGCTAGCCAGATACAAGAGTGCTACTCGGTCACATCAGCATTGCCAGACTCTCGCGGTGGCAGGAAAAAATAGCCAGCCTGGGCCAGCAGAGGGGCAAGCGCTGGAAGTTTGGCGATTTATATCACTTCTGAATTAGCCAGGGCCCCTGTAATTCCACCTTGTCCCAGCTGGGTATTCATTGTGTATCTATACGTGTGTGTTGCTGGGTCTTTAAATTCCTTTTTGTACATGAAATGACATTTCTCTCAGTAGAAACGAAACGGCCAATTTGTATTTGGCTGGCTCTGTCCATTTGCACTGTTGAGATTGTTGTGAAACTGCTGACTGGGCCTGCACATTCTCTAAGCAGTAGTCTATTGGTTTGATCTCGCTCTTCCCCTCCATATGGTTCTTGGCACTTGCATTGAGGCAAAGTTCTACAAATGGGTGTGGCCACTCTCCCACCTCATTTCCCTCCATCTCCTGACTCAAAGTGCCTGACTCAGACTAGGACTCTGAGCTAGAGGGGAAAGTTAGGACGGAAATGTGAAAGGACAGAGCCTCCTCAAAGAGCATAAAAGGTACAGATTATTATTATTATTATTTTATTAATTTATTTACATAGTTCCAGCAGTGTACCTGGCACTGTACAATAAGTAGTTCTAGACAAGTCCCTACCCCCAAGTGCTTACAATCTAGGAGAGAAGAAGGGGGGAGATGAGGGAGAGGTGAACATCTGGAGAAACAAGGATACATTCAGGAGGTTGAGAAAATGCAGGTGCACGTGCCTAACTTAGTTACAGGGAAGAGATTCTGAGTGGGAGACAGGTGAGGATGCAATTTCACTCATGACAAGTCTTTTGACTCTTGACCAGGGGAAGCCTGATGGTAGGTTTTCAGGAGGAATTTGAAAGTTGGGAGGGAGCAGAATTAATGTGTCCAGGGATAAAGTTCCAGGCATTGGGGCCGGGGAGGTGGGGGTAGCAAAAGAGAAGGCGTGAAGACATTTAGAGGAGCAGGGGAGTCACAAACAGGCAAAGACGGGAGCAGAGGAGGAGCAAACCTCCTGGGCAGGAATATGATGGGATACAAGAGTGGAGAAATATGGGGCAGGGGGGTAAGGCCATGAAGAGCCTTGAAGGTGAAGACCAGCAGCTTGTGCTGAATGTGTTCTCATAGAGGGAGCCAGTGTAGGGCAGAGAGGAGGGGCTGAATGTGGTAAAAGTGACAGGCAAGGTGGATGACTTTAGCAACACATTTCTTTCTTCCTCAAGTGGTTCTCGGTCCATTCTTGCCACGGAGAATAGCGTCTGCCGTAACAAGGGGGGCCCTGTGTGTAGATACTCAACTGCAGCTAACTGAGATGCTAATGAAGGATATGGAATGGCTTCTGTAGGAGGAGAGCCTCATGAGGCTAGGGCTGTTCAGTATGAAGAAGAGACGACTGAGAGGGCATATGATACGGAGATTACAAAATCACGAGTGGTGTGGAACAAGTAAACGGGGAGCTATTACTTACCCTCTGTAGCAGGGGGTCTTCCCAGGGCCACACAGGGCACTGGGGTCTCTCTCCAGGAATTAGCTCACCCCGCTGCCATGCCTATTCAGCCCTCAACTGGCTGTATCTCCCCCCCTTGGGGAAGGGGGTTCACCCTTGGAACACTGCACCAGTCCATAGGGGTTTAACAGTCTCTTTATTAGACCCATACACAGTTCCTTAGTCCCTGGGCTGCCGGCTCATCCACCTCCACTCTGCAGGCTCAGCAGAGTCTCTCACAGGCTCAGGAGCAACACAACATCAACCCCCCAAAGTCCATACAGCCAGGCCTCAAACCCCAGACTCTGGCCAAGCCTTCCCCAGGCAGAAAGCACCTTCTCTGGGCATAGCCCTCTTCAATACCTGGGTCCCAGTGCTTCCTCCTGGTTCTCCTTCTCTTCAGCACCCTGGAGAGCATAGAATGGCCAGCAGCCCCTAGGCTTCTTCCACGGAGATGTAGTTCTTTCGGCTCCCGGACAGAGACCACCTCTTCTACCAGTGTTCTCCTTATATCTCCAGAGTGGGCGTGGCAAGCTCTCCAGTTTGGCTGCCCTTAAAGGGCCAGTGTCCTGCCCACTCTGTCTCTGGGGCTCTCTGCCTGTTTCTTTCACAGGCTGATGAGCTAGCATCCCCCCAGACCCATGCACATGTGCACAGCCTTCCTGGCTGGCCCCTGCATATACTCAGCCCTCCCGGCTGACCCACTTAGCTCCCTCCTTAAAGGGACCACAACCACGCAGTACTGCTCTCTGCTACACCCTCTCTAATAATACTAGAACTAGACATGCCATGTAACTAACTGGCAGCAGATTTAAAACAAAAGGAAGTCGTTTTTCACTCAACATACAATTAACTTGTGGACCTTGTTGTCACCGTATGTTGCAAAAACTAGGAGCATAGCTGGGCTTAAACAAGGATTGGACAAATTCTTGGAAGATAGGTCCATAATTGGCTATTAGTCAAATAGGTCAGGGGACAACCTCTGGCTGTTGGTATCTGGGAATGAACAGTAGAGAATGGATCACTCTGTTATGACCTGTTGGGTACTTCTGCAAAGCGACTGAGAATGGACACTGTCAGAGACAGGATGCTGGGCTCGATGGACCATTGGTCTGACCTAGTACGGCACTTCTTAGGTTCTTATCAAAACCTTTTGCCCTCATTCCCAGTCTCATTTTGTCAGTGCTGTCTGCTGCCCACTGTCCCACCTTGGGCAAAAAAAATAGAATACATACCTGGTTTCTGACCAGTGTAGGGGCCTGAGAGACTGAAGCACTGCTCTCCCAAAACTTTGTGTGAGATTTATCACCCAGGTCTAAGGCTTTGAGGAGGTATGTGCTGATGCTCAAGTGGCCACTTGCAGATTTCTACAATGGGACTATGTCTTCGGCATACCTCTGAAGCACCAGCCCCAGTGAAATGGGCCAAATGGAAATCCTTCTGGGATCCCCCTACCAGCCAAGCTCTATTATTACTGTTGTTTATTATTTATATAGAGCCAGTTATGTGCCTGGTGATGAACAGTCATGACTAGAGGTAGATCCCTGTCCCAATAGGTTTACAATCTAGGAAGAGACCTTACAGTCTCTAACAGTGGTTGTGCAGGAGACTGTCCATTTGGATAGGTGCTGATTGGCCAGAGCTCTCCCCTTGTGACCTTCCCCATAGGACACACCAAGACTGGTGGCTTGTCTGAAATCTTATGTTCTGGCTATATAACGTAACAAAGCTCTCTTGACATCTAAGCTGTGTTGCATACTTTGGTATGTTTTGTGAGGTAGAAAATGTGGAGGGAGCTGTCCAGATTGACATGAAATTCCATCACAATTATGGGAAAGAAATCTATTAATTAATTATATTATTATTATTATTATTATTTTATTATATTATAGCACCAGCAGTGTACCTGGCACTGTGCAATCAATAGTTATAGACAGGTTCCTACCCCAAGGGGGCTTACAGTTCAAGAGAGACAAGGGGTGGGGGAAACAAGGGAGAGGTGAACATCAGGAGAGATACATGAAGGATACATTCATGAGGTCGAGGAGCTGTAGGTGCACGTGCTTAAGTTAGTTACAGGGGAGAGATTCTGAGTGAGGAGGGAAGAGGATGCAATTTCACTCATAATGAGCTAGGGAAAGCCTGATGGAAGAGGTAGGTTTTCAGGAGGGATTTGAAAGTTGGGTGGGAGGGAGCAGAATGAATGTATCCAGGGAAGGGAGTTCCAGGCATTGTGGGGGGGGGAGCAGCAAGAGAGAAGGGGGCAAAGATGTTTAGAGGAGCAAGGGAGTCATGAGCAAGCAAGGGTGAGGGCAGAGGAGAGGAGGCCAGTAAAGAGGAAGTTACAGTAGTCAAGGAGAGAGATGACTAGAGCATGGACTAGGATTTTTGCAGTGGAAACAGGCAGGTTTGGATTTTAGCAATATTATACAGAGCGAAGCAACAGGATTTGGCATCAGTCTGGATCTTAGGTGTAAAAGAGTGGGAGGAGTCAAAGAGGAATCCCGGGCTACACACCAGAGGGACAGGCTGGATGGTGACACAGTAAATGAAAAGGGAAGAAGAAGGGGAATGTTTTGGGAGGAAGATGAGGAGTTTGGTCCTGGCCATATTAGGTGTGAGTTGGCGGTGAGACCTCCAAGCAGAGATGTCAGAGAGAGAGTGATATGAACTGGATGGAGGAGGAAAGCCCAGGAGTGGAGAGATAAGAGTTGCGTGTCATCAGCATACAGGTGATACTGGAAGCCGTGAGATTCAATGAGTTTATCCAGAGAAAGAGTGTAAGGGGAGAAGAGGGCCCAGGACAGAGCCTTGGACTCAGTCTGAGAATTACCTCATCTGGGTGAAGAGCTGTAGAAGGGACAGGGGATGTAAAGGCACCCTATGTCATGAGGGGGTGGTTACCTTGTGAGGTGAACCAAGGCAGGCCCTGCAACATGTATTTTTCATGACTGTTCCTTAAAAATGTGCATAGACAACCGTAGATCATTCTGCCGGTGGTTGAAAATAGGAAAGAATGGAAGTTCTTTCAGTGTCAGGATGAGGTTCTAAGTAGAAGTTGGTTCGCAGTTGTGAGTTTCTTTTAGTGAGACTTTTAAGGACTCTCTCTACCAGGGGTCACGATAAGAGCAGCTTATAGTGCACTGGAGTGCGCTACTACAGGAGACACCTTAAGAGATGAGAGCAAGAGCCCCCCTGTTCTTTGAGGAGGAATAAATAACAGAACGTCCACCATTGGAACAACTTGTAGGACTTCTTGTGTTAATTAATTATTATTACTATTATTTATTTATTTATATAGCACGAGCAATATACCTGGCGCTTTACAATGTGCTGTGCTGGCCCTTTAAATTTCTTTTATAGCGGATCAGCTCACACTTGAAAATAAAAACACCAGAAAGGGGCAATTCAAGCCGTGGAATGTGGCCCCTGGATCCAGCCCTGAGCTAAGCTCTGTCTCGGCTGGGCAACTGCGTTGAAAGGGCAAGAGAAGATGGCCTAAAAGAGCTAATGTCATGGATGTGGTAACTTGATCCCCATTCCCCTGTCTGCAGGTGATGGGGGAGCTGCTACTGATCAGAAACCGGGCTGGCAGAGAGAAGCCACGGCCCAGGCAGAGCGCAGAGCCTGGCACTGTCTCAGCTTGGCGGGTTATTTTATTTTTTTTCAAGACAGCTGATTCCATCTATTTTTAATGAGCTCCCCTAGATTGCGCAGTGGGAAGCAGAGAGCAGCGCAGGCAGCAGTGGGCTCTGAGCTGGGGCTGACAGAGGAGGCGGCACACACACAGCTCAGCCTGTCTCCCCTCCCCGAGAGAGAGTTCCTCAGCCTACAGCTCCAAAGCCCCCAAGGAAAGGGTCCCTCTTCAATGCAGCTTGCCTTAAAGATGGAGTCAAGCACAGAAGAGGAGAGCTGGCTGGAGGATCAGTGGGAGAAATGGTAGGAAAAGAGCTGGGTGTCAGAGGCGATGGAGACCGTGTCTGTCTCCACAGGTGCATGTGGGGTGGGGACAGGGGCGATCAAGCCCCTCCGTGCATCTGTGGAGGCTGCAGAGCCAGTGTGAACTCAGCACAGACTTGGCCACAAAGTTTATCTGCTGCGTAGGAAGCTGTGTGGCCTCTGGGCACAGCAAAGAGTCTGGTACCAAGGGGATCACAGCAGCCAAGCCTGCTTGTCTCTCCCCATCAGGACTGGCTCCAGACCTGCACATGGAGACACCCCCGTCCCATTGCTGAAGTAGGAGCAGTTGCAGGAGAGGTTAGGTTCTGCTTCCTTTTAAACGTGAAACTGGGGGGAAAGGGAGGGAGGGTTAATGTAGAAGCTTTGCTGTGGAGGCAATGTTAATGTATGCTCACTGTGAAGAAAGGGGAATGAGGGGAACTGAAAATCTGGGGCTCCCCCAGGTAAGTCTCCCATTCCCGATCCCAGTGTCTCTGCTCCCATTGCTGGCTGTAGCCCCATGGGCACCCCAGATCTGTGCTCAGAAATGTACTGCAGCAGGTGGGCCTGTACTGTCAGTGCCTGCCTGCCCCTCACCCTGAAGAAAGGACAGGGCAGGCCTGGGGCTGCTTCTCCAGAAGAGAGTTGAGTTCTGTAGGGTTCAGAGGGCCAAGAGCTTTGAAATGCCTGTTTGAGAATCTGTAGGACACTGTTGTACTCGGCCTCCCTCCCTCTTTGGCGGTGTGTGTTCAAGAGCCCTGACAGACAGCAGCACGTGACATAATGAGCATTAGCAGCAGCTCTTGCCTGACTCCTGTGACCCCTGGGTAACAGGAGAGGAAATAGATTCACACTTTCAAGATCCATTGCTAGACCCTCACTCACTCCTCCTCCCCCCTCCCTTTCTCACTGCTGATTCCCTGCATGTAACCATGGTGAGCTGCAAGGCTTAAAGCCACAGAGTACATGTGAGTCTGTTACAGCCCTGCCCCAGAGCTTGGCTCTTTACCTCAAGCAGTGGTATCTGTTGCTCTGGAGGTCCCTGGTTCAGTCCACAGTGCAATAGCCCTCCAGAGCAGTGGTCGTAGGGGGGACCAGCAGTAGAATATATAGAGGCCGGATTCCTCCTTTCCTGGCACCTAGTTACAATAATAAGTGTACATCACATGCCCCTCCCACGGTCAGAATTACACTCACTTTGGCCCAGTGTAAATGATGATTCCAGCAGCCAAAGGTGAAAAAGAACCCCCACCACACTCCACCCCCTTTGACTAGGAAGCTCAGAGGGGGTATTGGCTGAGAGGGGCTGAAGAGACAGTGTAAATGCTGAGCGTTGGAGTGGAGCCCTCTGTGCTGCAGGATCCGCCTCACCCAACACCTGATTGTTCTGTGCAGAGATATCGGGCCTTGCCTCAGTGCCCTTGGCAAAATATCCCCCTGCTAGTCTGCTGTGCAGTGTGCATCTCAGAGGAGCCACTTTGGAGGAGGATGTAGAGTCTGGAGAGGAGTTAGAATCTATGTTGAGAGATGATCCCAACATTCCCCTTCCTTCCCTCTGCTCCCCTTTCCACCTCTGTGGTGACAGGTGCACATGGTCCTTTTTGCTCTTAATACCATGTGCCATCTGTTCCCTTGTGGTTCTTGCCAGCAGAGGGGGAGGTTGGCTTGTCCTGCAATCTTGGTGTCTTTGAGAGTCTCAGCAGAGGTCGCATACAGGGTGAATCCTTTTTTCTGGCTTTTTATCTGTGTCCCAGAGAAGGACCAAGGAGCCTAAAAAGTCATAGGGGTCATGGTTGTTTCATATGCTTTCAGGAGCCTATGTGTATAGGAACTGTGTAGCAACTGAAACACAAATCTACAGTCAGAGTAGGGGGTACTCTCTTGCTGAAACCACTCTCAACATCCTTTTCCCTCCTTGCTTGCAAGTTGCACCACCTCGACCCTGGTTCACTCCTCTTCAAGGGCCAGCATGGTAAAATCCAACAGGGAGATACTACCTTTGCATCTCAGCTGTTGGGTCATATCTCTCTCTTATGGACAGCATTAGTCAGTAGCGTTCTCTGACCAAAAGGACTGCCCTTTCCCTCTCCCAGTTGGATCAGGGGGTGAATGAGAGCTTCTGTGCGTTTATTGTTTTGCATCCCTCCGTCTCAAGGATGATGACTGCTGCAGAGCACCGCTGGCACACACTGTGCAGGGATTGTAGTTTGAACCAAACCACAGTAAAATAGGAATAAATTGCCCCAGGCCACCAGGCACTGGGAGGTCTTGTCCCTGGGTGTCTCAGCATTCACCCCCCTGCAATGTAATATGTATAGACAATGCTTCATAATGAGAGCTGCTGTGGTTTGGGGAGTAAATCCCCAAACCACAGCAGCTCTCATGCTGAAGCATTGTTTATACATAGGATTTGCACCTCCTTAAAATGGTTTCAGTTCCCTAGTGCTCAACCCTCTGTGAGCACAGTAATTTTGTTTTGTGTAATCCATTGGTAATTTTAACTAGCGTAAACTGAACTGAAAAGTGCCGCTCTTAAACCCTGTATACAAACATACACACCTGTCTTGATACATACACACCTAGCACTGTGTATGTGGAAACTGGCACTGACCGCCTCGCAGAAAAGATCAGAGACTAGTAAATTAGACCTGGGATGAATAAGAAGGAATGTGTTAGTGACACACAGAATAAATGGCACTGTAGGAAAAGTCAATCATGTGCTCCTCATTCCCCTTTCTCATAGAAGAATAAGGAGGTGAAATTGAAAGATGACAAATATAAAAATGGGAAAATAGTTTTACTTTACTTGTGGAACTCACTGCCATAAGGTATCATGAAGACCAAGAGCTTACCAGGATTAAAAAAGGCTAGATGTTTAGACAGCACAATATTTTAAGAGAAAATATATCATCCTTCCTGCTTTAAGTCTGCTGCTATGCTGCTAGGAATCAAGAATAAATTTCCCCAGGAGTTGATTCTTGTGTCCATTTTGGGGACTGTATGCACTTTTCTCTGAAGTTGGGAACTGGATACAGAACTAGCTGGACTCTGGGTCTCATCTGGGCTAGCAGTCCCAGTGATATGGTCTTCTGTCCCCAAAAGGTTAATTCTCTGGTTTGGCCCAACTGTGCTTTGATCACGGAGAAAGGGCCATAGGAGTGCAAGCTCTTCCTGCCCATCTGCTTTTTTCTCTCTCCTTCTCATCTTACATGCTCTCTGCAGGTGTGTTGTCTTTTCACATTGTAGGGGGTGGTTTATCTCTGTGAGCTCTATGGGCAGTAGCTCTCAGCCTCCAGAATACACTGATCCTGGTCTCTCTAGCCATGGCACATGACCTGGGCACATGGCCTGCCCCTTGCTCTCCCACTGAGGTCCATTGATAAATGGCTAACAGGCCATGGTAATTGAAAGCTTAGGACAGGGGTGATGACCCTTTTCGTCCCTGGGGGCCACCTTGAAAATACAATCTCTGAGAGCTGCATAGAAGTTGAGGGTGTGGGTGTTTAAGGGCTGGACTCAGGAAGAGGAAGGTCCAGGTAATATCCTATCCTTGTGTGCATGTATGTATCCTATCCTTGTGTACATGCCCTCATTTCTGCCCCTTTACCCTGAGCTCAGTCTTTCAGTGCTTGGTAGTAAGAACTGGGTCCAAGGACCAGATCCAGGTACTGGAAAGGGTCCAAATAAAAACTAGCCATGGGTGACCCCTGGAGTGGGGGTGGGGGGCTCAGGTTCCCCACCCCTGGCTTTGGAATTGGAGTTCAGCCATGCTACTCAACTCTAGCAAGGAGGAATCCAAGGAAGCCGGTGGCACACTCTCACTGCATCCAGTCCTGGAAAGGAAGGAGGGCAGAACTGCTCAAATTCTTCCACTCTCGTGTCTTCCCAATACAGGCCATAAAAACTACCCCAGCCAAGGGGCTTAATTTGTACCAGGGGCTGCTGAGGTCCTGACATCTCTTTTCATGCTAGAGCTCAGTCCTGGCACCTCAGTCCAGATCCTGTCCCACCCTGCTTATACTTTGCAAGAACCCCTCCTCCCCCCAATGCCCGCATTTTTAAATATTACTTAATTTATTTACATTTTTTAATATCCCGCCCCTCCTGCCAGAGGCAGCTTGGAGCGGCTTACAGCACAAATCCAGCAATGGCTGGATAAAGTTTGATGGGGGTCAGGACTAGGGATTGGAGGTGCTGCAGTGCTGCCACACATCAGCGGGTTTGGTGTCAAAACCCCCAAGTACCAAACAGCTGATGGGTGGCAAGAGCAGCATCCTTCTGCAGAAGCACCGGCCTTGACCTTTCCCCTGACAGGGCTGAGGCTGCTGTGGATGAACAAGGAGGATGCTGCTCTTGCACCCGTCAACAGTCTGGCACTGTCTTGGCCGGTGAGTCCAAGACAGTGGACTGGTGGAGTCCACCAGTCTCTGGTGGAGGAGTAGAGTGGCTGTCACGGCAGATGAATATTCCCCATTGCATCTGGGGTTGAGGGGCAGGACTTCTATGACAGGTTTGAGCCCTGCCATCTTTTTTTTAAACTTTATTTATTTTACAAATTAAGCATTGCCCTAGCCTGGGATGTGTCCTGTAAGTAACCTGTTGCAGCCTCCCTCATGGCTCCAGCACCCAGGAGCCTGACTTTGCTTGAGCAGCACAGTGGCTTGGCTGCTGGCATTCATGCATGATCTTTACCTTTACCAGGCTCACCCATGACATCAGCCTCGAGGAGTTTGAGGACGAAGATCTCTCTGAAATCACTGATGAGTGTGGAATCAGCCTACACTGTAAGGACAGCCTGACCTCCCGGGTAAGGACTGTGTCCTAATGGGTCCAGTGGGGGGACGGGGGGTGGGGGTGTAACTCTACTCCTAGCCCCCTCCCTCACTGTGTGTCCATCACCATAACACTCAGGTTTTGCTGCCACCAACAGAGATATGCGCTTCCGGGGTTAAGGGCTGCTCTGGAAGTCCAGACCCTGCTCCTTATTAGAGATTGTTTTGCCAGCGTAAGCCAAACTTGGGAAGCGTTTTGGGTCACAGCATGCACCCCAGGCACTCTTGTTTAGAGAAAACAAGATTTATAGTTTTTACTGGCTAAGTTAACCAAATTACAAGGATACAAAAAGGTAGGGAAAAGGCATTGAACTCGTGAGCAAACACAGGCAACTACGAGCAAGTATGGTAACCTGTTTAGAGCGCGTCTAAGCCCAAACGGTCCCTAACCCTGCTTCTCTGCATAGAAGGAATTACTTGCAGTGTCTTTCTCTGCAGGGTAAGTGTGGATGTCTTAGCTCTGCAGGGTTTGGTTCTTTCCCAGCTGGATGGAGAAAGCTGGGTGTTGCAAGTTAGTCCAGCACAGCTACCGGCTGGCCATGAGGTCTCTGTCTGTGGAAATTTACTAGCTTTCCTTTAAAGGGCAACACTAGCATCTCAGCTATTGGCTCACAGCCACAGGTGACCCTGTTCAAGGTGGCCAATCAGTTAGGTTACCTGGCCTAGGGTTCCTTCTTTGTTAAGGTATGTAAGGTGTGGTCAGTTAGATGGGCTAAGGTGAGCACATTTCCTTATATGGCCTGGCAGAGTCCCTTGCCTTGGGTCAGGGAGGAACCTAAGGGGTGATCTAGCCAGGAGGGTTTCTCCACAAGGATATCCCAACCCCCATCCTCTCCCCCATCTCTGTCAAGGGACAGGGTGGAGAGAGGAGCCCACCTCTTCCGCTCTGCCCTTCTGAACTCCTGCTAATCATCCCCACCCAGGATTATCCCCCACCTGTTATCTGCAAACAAACTCCCAATGTACCGTAACCAAGCCAAGAGAGTGTACCTGAGTTCTCGCATCCTCATGAATGTTGCATCCCTTGTCTCTCATTCTGTTCCCCCTTCCCTGTCTCCCCTCCCCCTGTCTTCTTTAGATTGTGAGCAATCGGCCAGGGACCGTGTCTATCTTGCTCTCTGTGAAGCGCCAGGTACATCGCTGGTGCTATATAAATGCTTATAATAATAATAAATAATAAAAGGAGTGAGGGAGCTGGAAGAGGCAGTCATCTGACATCAGTCTGTACATGCAGGTTTGGCCCATGTCCCAGCTCGTGGCCTGGATGCTCAGCTTCCTATGAGTGACAAGGCAACATCACTCTGTGATGTGGTCAGGCTGCTGTGCAGGTGGACTGTTGGTTGCGGCAGCCGCCGACCCTGTTCAAAACAGACCCAGGCAGGGCTTCAGGTGGGCAGATGCGGAGGTGAATCCCCAGACTTGCTCCAGGGGTGAGCACTCCTGCATCCATGTGAAAACACCTTTTGTGACCTGGCTTCCTGAGAGAGGTCTCTATCCATAAAATGTCTGATGTGACAACTGAGACCAGTGAAGGTGCTTGGGCTAACAGTCCCCAGGAAAAATGGGGAGTTTCTGTACAGGGCCCTAAGCTCTGACAATTGAACCCTGCTCTTCCCTTGGCTGACAGAATAAGCTGTATTGTCTGATCTTCAAGCTATGCTGATGAAGGACTTTTGGGAGGAAATCAGTTTCCATTTTGTACCTCTGCTAGGAATAAAAGTGGTAGCAGGCCTTGGAACCTCTGGGATAGGGAGTATATGAAAGTTCCAGTAACCATCTCCTTCCTGTAGCAATGCAGGGGGCTGGTTGTGCTATAAGCAGGTATACCTGAAGCAGGAGTTTAATGTTGATTGAGTGTCATGGATTTTCTCTCACACACACACACTGGCTGCATCAAGCCACTTACTTTGGAGTAGTTCCACTGCAGCCCATAGGCATGCAGTCTTTGGGACTTGGCTACCTAACTGAGGTCTCTCCCCAAGAAATTAAGTAGCAGCTGAGATTAGTGAATGTGGTTGAGCAAATATCTGAGGAAATGGGGGGATTTCTGTACAAAGCCCCATAGGACTTCAGTGGAGCTACTTTGGAGTAAGTGGTTTGTGGACTGTAGCCAGAGCCAGTTGTGGCTGAGACAGAGGGTGTTCTTAGACAAGTACCTCCCCACTCATCACCCACCCATCATGCAGGTTGCAGGGTCGCATTGGCATCCTATACAGTCCTGCAACATGCATGATGGGTGGGTAGAGGCGCTTGTCTAAAAACACCCAGAGTAGGGCTGAGCTAGATCACAGCAGCATCAGGGCAGTGCTTGCTCAAGATGTTCATTAAATACGTAAATTCTTTCTGTCTGTTTCCATCTGAAATATGATGTGGTAGTGGGAGTAAAGGTGCAGTATGTTGGCAAAGGAGCATCGAGATTGCAAATGAATGGTAAAAGTGGCACTGATGACAGTAAGGAGACAGATGATATAAAAATGGCTCTTGTGCCATTGAGCATCTGCAGTGTGCAAATTCCCTGTCAGTCTTAAACCTTGTGTGAAATGCTGAGGAGACCTGGAAGAGGTTCAAACAGCAATTTGAACTGTCTGTGAAAGCCACAGGAGCTAATAAAAGTGAGGATGAGCACAAAATTGCACTGACTTTGACAGCAGTGGAAGTGCTCAATATTTATGGAATAGTCTGTGCTAACACAGTGCTTAAAAGAAATCAGGAAGTGATTTGAGGATCATTGGGTCCCAAAAAAGAGAAATTTTCAAGAGGATGATCCAGAAAGAACAAGAGACAGCAGGGGGCTTTAGTTAAAAAGCCAGACCTGTGAGTTTGGAATAGCCTGATTTTCTTGTTAAGACCAAGTAGTATTGAAGTGCAGGAATAAAAAGCTATATGAAAAGCAACAAGGGGACACAGTTGTGACACCTTTAAAGGCAAGAGACCAGATTTCCTAAAGCGCCCTGTGATTTTGGGTGCCTAATCTGCAACAGCTTTAAAAGGGCCTGATTTTGACAAAATAAGCGTTCAGTACATTGGAAATCAAATTCAGTGCTTAATTTTGTTTTGGTTTTTGTGTGCGTGTTGTTTTTGGGTTTTTTTAAAAAGGTGTCGGGGCTCAAGCCTCCTCAAGATTGTCTGCCCCTTTACCTCAGAAGCATGAGATGGGGATAATTCAGAGGGGTCAGTGGAGTTGCCCAGCTGGGTGCCTCCTCTCCACCACTTTGTTCCTACCTCTGCTGTGTCAGTCCTCACTCAGGGCTGGATTAAGTTTGATGAGGGCCCCTGCTGTTGATGTTGCCAGTCAGCTATTAAGTGATGAAACCGTTTCACTGCTGAACAGTTGATGAATGGCTACTATAGCAGCACCCTTACACCTGTCAGCAGCCCTATCCCTGGCAGGAGAGAAGCTGGGACTGGGGCAGTACTGCAGGCAGGCAGGTAGGCAGGGTGCTGCTGCCATCCATCAGCTGTTCAATAATAAATTTTTCACCACCAAAAGCTGATGAGTGGCATCAGCAGCACTAGCCCCCATCAATTCCTATCCAGTTCTGGGCAGGGACTGGCAGAGTAACAGCAGAGATACTGGGGCTGAGTCCTGGCATGAAAAGAGGTGCCAGGAAAGAGCCCTTGCAAACCTTGGCAGAAGGTAAACCCTGCTTTTATTATACCTCAAGCTTGTGGCGAAACGCCAGCAGGGGGCACTATACAGCTGAGTAACCCACCTCACTGTGTTTCTCCAAATCTCTGACCAGGGGTCCCCACAGCTGGTAAACCCCCCGGAAACCCTTGGTATTCCGCTGGCACCACCTGAGTGTATCCCAGCGGGCATTCACACCACTCAGGAAATGTGAAACCCAAAAGGCATAGGCCTCACAGCTTCTCAAAAACACTCCCCCTTCCTGGCACTCTTTTCCTAGGATTTCCTCCCCTGCATTGGAGGCCGATTCCCAGAGTCACCCACGGGACAGACGGACGGACGGACACACACACACAGGGTAAAAACAAAACGTAGAATTTATTAGTACATATAAAAAGGAATAAAAGCAACGTTCACACTGAGAACCAAGAGGTGATAATCCTTGAGCAATAAGAGCCAGTCCTATCGGGCCTGATAGCCCTTTTAGAACGTGTCTTCCTACAACTGTAGCTGATGTAGCAAGCAAGTACTCACACTGGTTCTGATCATAGGTGATGGTTTTCCTATGGGGTCCACGTTCTTGTTCTGGCCAAGCCAGAGTTACAGTCACTGCCAAGCCATGCAGTCCATGTGTGCCTCCAGGCAGGGAGGTCACCAGTCTAGCAGCATCTGCTAGAGATCTCAGAGAGAGAGTGAGTGAGTGAGAGAGAGTAAGCGAGCCAAAAGCCCCGGCGGCTCGGTCCTTTTAGAAGTTCCCTTCCCCCCACTGTGATTTGTTCAGGCGGGTCACCTGGCCAAAGGTATATTTCCCCCCGACCAGCCCGAGCCAATCAGCTTAGGAATCTCAGGAATGTGGGGTCCTTCCCATGTGCTGGATTAGAGGCCTAGTGCTCGGTTAGGCCTGCCTTGGGTTCGGGCAGGGTGTCTTTGTCAGTGTCAGTGGCTGTCTTTGCCCATGCCAGTCCAGGCAAGTGGCATTTTGCCACAAGCTCAGCACCCATAAAATCATAAGGCACTTTAGGAAATCTTGGATGATGTTTATATGCCAAGCAGCAACATGAAGAGAAAAATAAGTGTTAGAGAGAAGCCCAGAGCACCTTGAGGAAAAAGTTTACAGAAAAATAAAAGCCAAAGTTGAAGAATATGCCAAGCAAGAAAGGATCTCAGTGGTATGGCACATGGGATGAATGAGTATAAAAAATGTCTGCTATTGGGGCAACTCTGCATAGCAATTGAAATGTGGCTGGGCACAGTACAAAGGTTTGCAGGTCATCCTGGTAATTACTAGTGGAAAAGGAAAATTTCTAAAAGAATGGAGATGAACTGATCCCTAGTGCAACAAAGAAAAAAGCCTCAAACTCAGAAGTGTGACTAGTAAAAATATTAACAATATCATATCAACTGAAATGGAAACAGACTTTCAGAGCCAGCAAGCTCTAAGTCTTGGGATTCCAGCCCTGGGTGAATATACATAGGCAGAGATTGTAGTTAGTCATTGAGAAAAGCCCCCTGACTTGGGTATGCACATACGCAGTGCGGGGACATAGCTAGACTGAAATGGGCCAATGCCAGAGCATGGCAGCTAAATTATTTGTAGCTTGCACTGACAGCAGCAGCACTGGTGATGTAATGCTTTGACACACTGAAAGAGTTCATGTTCTCTACAGCTGTTTCAAAGGAGACTTGGGAATGAATGACTGTGTCTGTAACATATGCTGTGAGATCTGTGAGATGAAAAGATGCTAGGCCCTTGTGCATGCCTCTACAAAGATGTGTGACTTTCTGGGACTGCGGCTTCAAAGCCAAAATGGGCTATAAATCACTAAGGGTGTTAGCAAACAAGGCATTGCCATGCAGTTGCCTCCACCTATCCTGTCACTGCCAGATCTTCACCCTGGGGTTGCTCCACACACAACATCAACCCAGGAAATGTGGAGCCTACCATGCGGGCAAATTCAGACAAAACCAGGGCAAGGGGTGCCCTGTCTGTTGGGGCGTGTGTGGTTTCTGCATGTGTACTGCACCAAGGAGATTCAGGCACAGCCTAGAGCGTCACTAAAGCAACCGCAACTCGGTGGAGGAGGGGGTTCGGCACGTGGACGGATGTGGTGGGAACCTGCCCTTTTGTTGTGCTCCCCATGTTGGACCTGTGGGAGGGGCTGCGTGAGAGCTATACGGAGCCACTATGGGCTCTAGTGGGCTCCCAGCCCATGTATTAACACTCTAACTGCAACACGCAAGGGAAGATATGGAGAAACACAAAGATACAGCAGTTGCTTTGGGAAATATAAAAGTATGATATGATCCTGAAGGTCCAGCCAGAGTATCCTACCATGCCCCTTTGTGGCCCCTATAGTCAGCTGGTGGCGCGCTCTTGCGGGTTCTGTCTGTTACCCTTGTCCCGGGGGGTGAGGGTGCGCAAGAGAGTATACTCGGTTGCTGCCCCCCATGTTGTGGAACTCCCTTCCTCAGGAGGCTTGTGTGAGCCCGAGCCTGGGCATCTTCTGTAGGCAGTGCAAAATGTTTTTATTTGAAAGAACATTTGGCAGACAAGGATAAAGAGGGTTTGGGTGGGTTTTTTGGGTAGGATTGTAGGGGAGGGAGGCCATTTGAGGGGAGGGATGTTGAATTTTATTGTTGAATTTTGTATGGATTGTGAGCTGCCCTGAGCCTTACGGGAAGAATGGCATATAAATCTGAAACAATAAATAAATGAATTACCAGGAGCCCATGACCCACTTAAATATCTGCAGCCAGGTAACATGGAGCAGGTGGTGACCATTCATGACCATCCATCTGTCACCAAGAATATGGTGTTACTCAGGGAAAACTAGAGTAAGGCTGAAACTATCGCTGGAGTGAAAGGGACAGTGAGAAAAGAGTACCAGAAAGAATAGAGCCGAAGTTCCCAAACTTTCAAGTGGGGTCTTGTCACCTGCAGATGAGGGTCACAGTCTCATTGTTGTTTGATATATTTTGCATCACGTCTTTGTCAGGAGCCAGGCCTCAAACTGGTATATGCCTGGGGGTCTAGGGCAGTGGCCAGTACCACCACCACTTCTTGGAGTGGGACCTGACTCTATCATATAGACCCTGCCTTTCCCTACTTCCCCTTGTCTCATGCTCCCCAGCTTCCTGATTGGCTGCCTGCCAGCATATAGGGCTGGCGGGCAGCAGCAGGAAGCTGAGTGGAACAACGATCTTTTTCCTGCCCCATTTCTTCCCCTCAGCCTTGCCCTTGCCTCTTAGCCTACCTCTCCCAGTCTTTCCTCGGTTTCCTAGCCCAGCCTTCTTGCCCTGACTCCCAGCCTTGCTTCCTTTCCTGTCCTGACTCCCAGCTCAGTCCTGATCCTGACTTCATGATCCAGTCCAATCCAGCCATACACTCACATCCCAAACACTTGCACACTGTGCCCCTTACATTGTTATTGTCTGGGTTCATGGAATTATATATAAATCTGAAAATGTCATCCTACAGGCAAAGCTTTGAGAGGCACTGGAAGACAGGAGGACTCCTTGGGTTGACCAAACACAAAAGAAAATCTGGTGAAGCCATATTCTGGTTTAGAGATTAATGGTGATATTGATGAAATGTTACGCATGAGTGCATCCTGCTGGAGGGACAGAGATTCACAGCAGAAGGAACTTGCAAACTATCTGCAATTCCAGGCTAAAAAGACTGAATGATTTTTTTGTTGTGAGCAAATGTGTTCACCCCATCATAATGGACTATTTGAACAGCTTTCACAAATTGAGACACTTCTGGAACTGCTGAAATATATGAACTTCAGCTTGAAATATGGATGGAAATATAGCATAATAGGGGGTGTTTATAACAAAGGATTTGCTCAAAACCCCAAGTACTGTGAAAGCAGAACCATATTTAGCACACCTTGGCTTGGAACACCACCTCTGCAATATGTAGAAAATCACCAGAGGGATTTCTATCCTAATACCCAGAAACAAGGCATAGCCAAATGAGGACATATAACTTGGATGGGGGGGAAGAGGGGCAAAGATTTTAGACAAGTCAAAATAGATAAATTATAAAAGGCTTGAGTTATTTTTCCAAAGATTAAAGAAAACTCCTTGAGATAGTTTGTTTGAATTTTACAAGATTGTTAGAACAAGCTGCAGTGATCAAAGAAGGTCACCTCATTAGCGATCTACAGAAAGTGGGAGTATTTTGTGTGGGAATTCCTCAGTGGGGAAAAATAGATCCTGTTTTGGACTATGTGGAAGAGAATGCACATTACTGGTAAAGGCGGTAGGGAGAAGCCTTTGGCTTTATAGTACCTTTAGTAGACTCTTGAAGTGCCCAGAAAAGAGGTTGTTGATACATTTTAATAATAATTTTTAAAAGTGAATCCTCTCTATATTGCTAAAATGTGTTCAGCCAGAGAATGCTGACTCCATCACATACAGCCTTGGGAACCAGTCACAAAGACTGACAGCTGGCTGGACTACACCAGCACCAAGGCTATGTTTTATTTCTCATTACCTAAAGCCTGTCTCAGTCACCAATGAAATATCACACCAGCTATGCCAGCTTTTCTCAGTGAAAAGGATTTCCTAGGTCAAAATGTTAGCCAGCATTGAAGTGGTTTAGGCTGCCATTTTCAGACTTCTAGCCCAAAGAACTCCTGCGTTTGGATCAGTGCTTGCTTTGTAAAGGAAGAGATGCTAGTGCTTGAGTCCCTGCCCCCCTGGGCTCCCCAGCCTGCCCTGGAGTGGAAAATCATGGCCACCACTTCCCATGTTGGTGAGCAGCATAGTACAAACGTGCCTGCGGCCAGAGAACCATCCCACCCTCCCCTGGGTAGGGCAGGGGAACACAACAAATGGGCAGGCGTCCCCACCCTGCTCCTAGAGCCCTGCCCCCCACCATGACATGCAGCCATGGGGAACAGCCATGGCACGAGGCCAAACAAATGTGTTGGCCCACATGGGTGGCCTTTGGCCTGGGTTGTCTGAAAATCGTAGATTTCCCCAAGGACACATCCGGGACCAGTCACCTACCCGCCCTGAGGCAGTAGCAGGCCTACATCTGGTGGTATGGGACCGGCAAGACACGTGAGTGACTCCCAGGCCACAGCAGGCCAACGCAGACCACTGTCTCGTTTGTTTTTACCCAATGTTTTATGCTGAGTTCAAACACCCTGCTGGGTATCCTGGAGCTGGGAAGGGGAGCTGGGGCCTTGAGTCCAGCACAGCCTCAGAGAGGGCTTTAGGCAAGGCAGTCAGGACAGAGCTTCATTTCATAGGTCTTTCCAAAATCTCAGCGAGAAGAGAATGTGGGTAGGGATGGGAAGGAATGAGGGGGATGATCCTGTGTCAGGAGCATCTGTTACTACTGGTCCCTTCCTCTTTCCAGCTCATTAGGTCATTCCCCATCTGACTGCTACCAAGTATACATTTCACAGAGGAGGTGCCAAGGCTGAGCCCTAGGCATGAAAAGAAGTGCCAGGGCTGGATTAAGCCCTGGTTTGGATGCCCAGTTGAAGAAGCCTTTGTCCCATTTTTCGACCGTGCTGAACACCCACAGCTCCCACTGGGTGTTTTTACACATTATGCTAGGTATGTGTTCCATGTTGGAAACACACACCCAGTGTAACATGCATTTTAAACCCTAAATCACTGGTTGTGTTGCCGCCATGTTCTTCCTTCCTGTCCCCGTCCACAACACCTACCTGGGTCCCAGGGAGCAGGGAGTTGCAGCAGGTCCCTCCTGCCACTGCCCTCTCACTGCTCCTGCTACCACTGCCTGCTGCTCCCCAGGACCTGCCTGCCTCCACACAGGCCTCCAAGTGGCAGAGCAGGAGCAGTAGTGGTGGCAGAAGGTCTCAAGGAATGGCAGTGACAGGAAGAGGGGTAGTAGTGGCAGGTCTTGATGCTTCCATGACCTTCCCTTCTACTACCAGTACTGCTCCTGCTGCTTCCTAGGATAGTAAGCCCGCTGGGGCAGGGACTGTGTCTCTTTTTTACAATTGTAAAGTGCCAGGTACATTGCTGGTGCTATATAAATGCTTATTAATAATAATAATAATAATAATAATAATAATGTTCTGCCAGACCTGCCAGCCACCCTCCCCTGTTCCTACCCAACAGCTCTGGGGAGCCACTGAGTATACCAAGCATAACATGTGAAACCACCCACTGACTTAATTCTTGGCTCAAAAAGTTGCCCTTAGTTTCCATCTTTATCCCTGGGGGAGCAAAACTTTCTTCTGTTTCTCGACATAGTCTCTGCTTTCTAGTATGTTCTGCAATACTAGAAAATGCCCTGCAGGTGGCAGCCGAGATCAGGAGCAGAGTATATGCTTAACTGGAAGTAACCGGGGGAGAAAATAGACCGGGCTAGAGCTCAGGGTTTCTCCGTGGAGCCGTCACACTTCCTGGGTTGAGCGCAGGCCGGCGCCGCACTCCACTCCCGAGTCCCGTCCACGTTCGGTCACTCCCGGGAACACGCTCGCACAGAGGCTGTGTGCAGTGCACCCCATGACCAGGCTTCATGAACCCATATTGAATAGTGTATAGGTTATATTGAAGCTTTGACGTTACATAGGATATATTTTTTAATACATAGTAATATATATTTTGTTGATTTTTGTAGGAGATCGTATTGGGGTTGTTTGTTTTTTGCTTGATCTATGCAATTTTGCGTCCCGGTGTTCTTACTGCCCTAATAGATGGGCCCATGGCCTCTGTTAATACCCAGTGTCTGGCCGCCAGGCCTGGGATGGGACTGTGTTAGCACTTCTGATATGGAAGGGCCTCTGCTGGCAGTATGGTTTGGGGACGGTTTGCAGTTGCCATTCTCAGGCTGCCCGGGATTATGGGAGGTGGGAAGGGAGGGAGAGTTAAAGCCTGGCTTATCCTATTAAAGGGAATTACAGCCCTGTCCTGTCCTCCTGCCCCCTTGCTCCCCCATCAACTCTCAGGGCCTTGTCTGTTTACAGTTACCAGATCCTTGATTCTGCGCAATCAGACAGGAGCCTGTTCATCTCTGGGTCAGAGTGCAGAAAAACTGGTTTCATCATTATTATTTTTATTATTGTTGTTTCTATATTACTTTAAGTGTTCAAAGTGCTTTGTAGATTACAATCCCTATAGAATCATATGGCTGGAATTTGGAAGAGACCACAAGGGTCATCTAATCCAACCCAGGGCTCCAAGGCAAGCTATCCAATGCCTACAGCAGTGGTGGGGAACCTCAGGCCTGGAGCCCAAATGCGGCCTGTGGCTAGTATTTTTTGGTCTCTTCTCAGTTCCAGGATCTGGCCGCTGGATCCAGTTCCTTCCCCCAAGCACTGCTCCCTTCCCTCTAGCTCAGCCTTTCAGTGTTTGAGGGTAGGAACTAGTTTTTATTTGTCCCCCCCCCCCCCATTCCAGGATCAGGCCCCAACCTCTATGCAGCCATTGGAGCTTGTACCAATTTTCAGAGTAGCGCCTGGAAGGAAACCGTTCCTTACCTCTGGCCTACAACATCACAAACGGATGCTTGTCCAGATAGGTTTTTGTAAACCTCCAAGGAGGAAGATTCCACAGCCTATTCCATTGCCCAATAATTATTTCCTGATATTTAACCAAAATTTACATTGCTGCAATTTAAGCTTGGCTCTTATTCTATCTTCTGTGACAGTGAAGAACAAATGTTCACCCTCTTTTCTGTGGCATCCTTTTAGACCTATGAAGACTGATATGTTGCCCCTTAGTCTTCTTTTCTCCAGGCTAACCACACTCAATTCTACTTATCTAATTAACTCTCACAACCACCCTGTCTGGTTGGTCATCGTTATTCTCATTTTTCAGGTGGAGAACTGAGGCTGAGCGAGATCTATTTGATCAAGGCTACCCAAAAGGTCCATGGCCAAGATGGGATTTGAACCTGGTGTCCCAGGTCCAAATCCAGCACCTTATCCCCTTGGCAGTGAGCTGCGGAGTGATGCCTATCCTTATGCAGCACACTGATAAACTGTCTTTGCTTCCATGTCACAGTTGTCCAGAACTGCAAGCAGTATTGTGTCGTGTTGGTATCTCTGTTACCTCTGATCTGGTCTTGCCATCTGTAGACAAACCTCTTCAGAATCCCAGGGTCAGGAGCGGTTGGGGTTCCGCCCTGCCTCCCATGGAGCCATCCCCACCTCTCCCTCATTCCCCTCCCCTCAATTCACAGCTGAATTGGCAGCACATGTGCAAAGCCATCTCAATGGTAGAGTCAGCAAGAGAAGCGGTAGGGGTTGGGGCAGTTACTGCCTTGGGAGGCTCCCCTGGCCGGCCTCGGTCATTTGCGCAGTAAAAGCAAAGAGAGACTCCCTGAAGTTCTCAGTGCAGGGAGTCTCCCAATCAAAATGGCCTTTGGTTGCTGATCCAGACTGCCCCAGGCCAGTAGCAGCTCCAGCAGAGAGGGGAAGGAGCATGGTGCCTTCCTGGCTGCTACTGCCAAGTGCCCCATCTCCCTCTTCAAAGATCCAACATGGCTGCTGGACTCTGCAGCCAATGAGTACCCCTCTCCCTCCCCCCTTCCATTTTTACCCGCCTTTCCCCCACCCCCTGTTCCTACTCCTTCCTCATTTTACCTCTCCCCTTCTTCCTGTCTTCCCCACACCATTTCTACCCCCTCCCTGCCTCTCCCCCACATTCACCCTCCCATTTCTATCCTTCCCCTCCCTCTTTGCTTCCCTACCTCCCTGCTTTCTCATCTGCCCTTCCCCTCCTCCCTGCCTTCCCACTACCCCTATTTCTGCATCTCTCCCTCCCTGCCTCCCCTCAACTCATCCACCCCATTTCTACCCCTCCTCTTTCTCCCTTCCCCCATTTCTACCCCTCCATAAACCCCCTTCCGTTTCTTCCCCTCCCTTCATACCTGTCTACCTATACCTCCTGCCTAAAAGTCCACCAGTTGCCACTGGTTTCACTGACTTCTATAGAGCTTCATACAGTGGTTTCACCCATGTGGTTCTAGTTACTGGAGTTAGTGTCTTTGGTGCAGGTGGCTTCTGGACCTTTCGTTAGTTCGTTCATGTCCCCCTCACACTCTTCTTGTTCGCACTCAGTGCTCTTACATCTCCGTGGCTGCTCAACAACACCAAGGTGAATCCTTTTCATGTGGGAAGCGGGCTGTGGAAAGGAGAAGCCTAGGCTAAGGCTGCTTTTAAACGAGACAAGAAACGCGGCTGATCCTTTGATCAGCCGCGTTTCTTTGCGTTTTTTTAAATTGTCAACTCACAATTAAGCCGGCTCTTCCCCGCGTCAGACCAGGCAGGCAATCCTGCCCCGTCCAATGCGGATCGCCGCTGTGTCGGCTTCACGGCACACTTCCAGGCTATTTTGCCGAGTGCGCATGACCAGAAGGGAGCGCATGCGCACTGAGTCTCTACGCCGGGTCTGATGCTCTTCTGAGCATCAGACCCTGCGTAGAGAGAAAGGCGGGTGCCCGATCCCGCCTCTGAACGATCCCGCTTGTCAGCGGGATCGTCTAAAAGCAGCCTAGGTTGCTGTGCTGGAGCCAGGGAAGTTGGGACCCTATGCAAAATGGTGGTCTTGGCCCCCTCTTAGCATAGGGATGGCTGACAGTCTGCTCATACGCTGACACCCAATAGAACAGGTAGGAACCATTTCCCTCCCGGGGGCCACTTTAACAACTAGTACAAGCTTTGAGGGCTGCATAGAAGTTGGGAGCAGGGGTGTGCTCAGGAAGAGGCGGGTCCAGATCTGTGCCCTATCCTTGTGTGCATGCCCTCATCTCTGCTCCTTTCCTCAGAGGGTGAAAACAGACATGACACTAACTCCACTTTAACCCTTCTTACGCATGTTGCAGGGCTGCATAGGGCACCAATACAGCCCTGCAACATGCATAAGACATGTTAAAGTGGAGTTAGCATCATGTCCGTTTTCACGGAACAAAAATTGGATTCAGAGGCCAAATTCAGGAACTGGAAAGGGGCCACATAAAAACTAGCCATGGGTTGTATTTGGCCCCAGGCCTGAGGTTCCCTTCCCCTGCATTAGAAAAAGCAGATGATGTAATTAACATTTGATGTTCAATTAAATAAAATATCCCCTTGCATGGCTTGGGGCCGCCCACAAGGCAGGCCCTGTGGACCCGTATGCTGCTATTTCTAGTTTACTCATGGGTAGGGCTAAGATTGAGTCACGTTAGTGATGGGAGTCGTGTTTTTAGTGAATTTCCCCCTTCACCGTGACTTTTACAGGTTTTCCATGACTTTTGCCTAAAAAACACTGGAGGAGCTGCCTCTGACTCACCCCGGAGAAGAGAAATGCCACCAAGAAGAGTGGTGTGGGGAGACTGCAGTCAGCACCGGCTGCCACACTGACATCGCCAGGGTTCTCCAAACCCCTTCCCTTCAGAGCACAGCATGGGTAGAGGCGGAGGGTGGAGCTTGAGAAGGTCCACCCAGAAGAGCAGCGTGGATACCGCGCTCCGCACCAGCTCACACGTTCATGTGTTGCTCCAAACCCCTCCCCTTCTGAGCGCGGTGTGGCTAGAGGCAGAGGGCGGGGTCAGAGCTAGAAAAGGCATCCTGGAGGCGACGGCAGCATTTCCTCTGCCTTCCCTCGTGCCTTCCCTCCTTCCTGTGTGTTTCGTTCTAGGAGAGAGAAGGGAGAGAACGGGTTTGCTTTCCCCCTACCTGGGGCTTTCATTCACAGAGAGAGAAGGGAAAGGAGCGGGATTTCCTTTCCTCCTTGGAGCTTTCATTCTAAGTGAGATAAGGGAAGGGGTGTGGGGTTCCCTTTCCTCCTGCCCTGGGCTTACAGTCTAATAAGATGTTATGTTAAGAAACATTGAATAAAAGTAAAATGAAACTTTTTTTTACCCATGACTTTTCTGTGACTTTTTTTCTTTTCTACCATGACCTAATCATTACTTTTTAGAAAAAATGCCGGGACAGAATCTTAGCCCTACTCATGGGCCCCATGTTGCAGGTGCCTGATCCTGAATCGCCATGGGCAAGGGCTTCCCATCGTTGAGGCTGTATGAGCCCATAATTTACACCAGTGCTTCTCGCATTCATGTTATTTCAAATGGATTCATGGACCCCCCTGTATTGGGGAGCCTTGGGTGATTGTCCAGTCTGCTCTGTTCTGGGTCAGGCCCTGATGTTAGCCATGACATGCTAGTTGGCATGTTAAAGTAGTTATGTTCAAGTGATCATGTGTTTAAACACATTAGGTAGCCGCCTCAGCTAGCTAACATGTTAACACTTAGCGTTTCTTCATGAACGTTTTAACGTGCTACCACATGTTAAAATCTCGCCCTTTAACACGCATTATCCTGTTATGTAGACAGGGCCGAGCTCTGTCAGGGAGTGTGAGTGAATAGCAGCAAACGGATCACTCCATTATGACCTCTTGTGCTCTTCAGTGAAGCAAATAAAGTTGACCACTGTGGGAGGCAGAATGCTGGGCTGGATGGATCATTGGTCTGACCCAGTGTGGCACTTCTTATGTTCTTAGAATTGCAGCGGTGAGAATTGTGAACACAGGATTTGAAAATGGCTTGGCGGCTGGGCTGCTGTGGTGGGACTTGCTATTGGGAGAGATTAGAACAGGGGCAGACAAGAAGCAGATCATGACCCAACTGGGGGATTGTAAACTAATCTCCAGCAGATCACAGTGTGGGGAGGGAGACCAGCCCCTCAGAGATTGCCCCTGGGTAGGAAAGCAGAACTGGAACTCCAGGAAGTGTCATCAAGGAAGAGACCGGCTAGGAGAGTTCCTCCAGTGTGGCAGGGACGGCTTTCTCCATAGGGTAGTGCTCCTGTCCGCTCATCAGCTGGGGCATAGCTACAATAGGTGCAGATGCACTGGGGCCCACATGCATGTAGAATGCATATGCACACTGCCCCAGGAGGGGCCATTCCATCGTCTGCACCAGAGCCTATTTCCATCTAGCTACGCCCGTGCTCCTGAGACCAGATGCTCTAGAGCTGGGAGCCAGCAGGATGGGTCCTTGTAGACTGTCTGACACCTGCATCACGTGCAGCATTAGTCTGGTCACGTATGGATTAGAACAGCCACGAATCTCACCGTTATCCAATCAGAATGTAAAATTCTCTGCTTTTCCTTGTCTTTTCCATAGTCTGGGATACCTGAAAAGAGAATCCAGTCAGCTAACGCAGAGAAACTGAGCTCTGTGTGTGGGTGTCTAAAGTCCAAGTGTATTTACACAGTGACTCCTGAACCACAAGTGACTTTGAAACCTACAGCCTGTGGCTCTTGACAGCTGTGATTGCCAGACACAGAGGAGGTGGAGATGGACACACTGGTGACATGTAGGGGCATCCCACCTGCAGCAGGGGTGGATGCTGCTCAGTGTTCAGCTCTGGGTGTTGCTCAATGTTCAGAGTGATCTGTCCCCAACTGAATCTGGACTGTGCAGCCAGATCATACACCAGGACAAGCTGTGGCTCTTTGGTTATCATCTGGCCCTTGAGTCAATCAGAAAACTGCTCTAAAAGTTGTATTTTATGCATGCTTGAACATTGAACAGGACCAGGGGAGGAGAATATTTGTCCCAGCATCCCATGTTACATCACCAGGAGTACAAACTCTCTCTGCATATTAACAAGGGCCATCTCTCTTAGGGCCAGACTTCGCAGACCGTATCCCAATATACACTAAATCATCTCAGTAGTCCCATTAAACGCAGGGAAATAGGTGCTCTCCCATACCAGTAAGAGCTCCATGGTATAGCCCCAAGATGCTTTCAATTTCTGCTTCTCAGCAGTTCTCTCCAGGGTGCGCACACAGCAAACTCGATGAGACTTAAATATTCTTCTTGGGCAGAGTGCTAGCTGTGTGTGTTTGTTGGGAGATGAGTAGCTAAGTAAATACACATGTACACATGTGCATGCCTATGCACATACAGCATCTTTACACACAGCCTCCTACAATTCTGTAGGAATAGTCCAGTAACATGATCGTTGTTATGGCAAAAGCTAACTTACAGGACTGCACAATGCATAAATAAAGCCTTGATGCCAGAAATAATCTGTGGATGTTGGACAGTGTACAGAGCCTCAAAGACTTAAAGATCATGTATCAACACTGCTATTGCTACCATGGTGAAGAGAGAGCTGAATCTAGGCTATATGAAGAGCTGGCGAGATGGGAGCTGAGAAGCTTACAATATTTGCATCTTGTTGTTTTGTTGTATTGTGTTAATTTGTGGTGTTGCCCAATGTGCAGTTGGCACTTTAAAGACATGCGTTGAATGGTGTAAACAAGGAGCCAAATGAACCATTTATCTAATTTGCTTTCTGCACAACAGATGTGAGTGCCTACCCTGATCCCTTGGCAATATTTAAAATCTAATTCTCATGATGGATAACCCCGTCGGCTTTACTGAATCACCCTCATACATGTAGCGGGACAAACACCCCTCTCCAAAAGCCCCAGAGATGAGATGATCTTTGCAGTTTACCATGCAGATTTGCATTCATTAGTGCGATCCCACATCTAGGGCTGGCAGGATGAGATGAAATAGACAAAGAGAATGGTGGGGGCAGATCCTCAGGAAAGATTCCCTGGCAATGTGCTGTGTGAAGTGGGACAGCATATCCAGGAAAGGGGGATTTTTGAAACTAGACTAGGACCAGAGATGAAATGAATATTCAGTGCATTGTGCAAATTCACAAATGTCAATTTTGAACAGTCATCACATTTGAAAATTTCCCAGTAAAGTTCCCAGGTGGTTCTTGCAGCTTTGTGAATTTGCAGTTGAATTCACTCTTGGCCAGTATATTTGCTATTCATTTGCTATTTGTTAATGAATGATTTCACTATTCATTCAGTATTTTGCTGTTTAGTATTATTACTTCACTATTTATGCAAATGTATTGATTTATTGCCACTCCAGGTGTCCAATGCAACAATGGAAGCATGCAGCACAATCTCCTGGCAGATAATGTGTTCACTAGCAGTTAATGAATACACGAGCCCCATTCACAATAGAATAAATTGTAGGATTGAAAGGGATCCCAAGGATCAACTAGCAGCCCTGAGCTGCTATGGGCAGGAGGGTGCAGGGTAAAAATAGAACAAAATAAAATAAGTAAATGAATAAATTAAATAAACTAGATTCTACAACCTCCCTTGGCAGACTATTCAATTGCCCAACTATTATTACAGGTAAGAAGTTTTTCCTAATGTAACCAGCATCTACCTTGCAGCAATTTAAGCCATTCCCTTTTGTTCTTTATTCTATGAGAGTGAAGAACAAATGTTCACCATCTTTGTGTGTGTGTGTGTGTAATCCTTTCAGATATTTGAAAATTGCTATCAACTCTTTTCCTTGGTCTTCTTTCCTCTAGGTTAAACATACCCAGGTCTTTTAGGCTTTTCTCATATGGTTTGCATTCTAACCCCTTTATCATTTTGGTTGCTCTGCTCTGAATTCTCTCCAGCTTGTCAACATCCTTCCTGAAGTGTGATGCCCAAAAACGGAACACATTATTTCAGGTGAGGACTTGCTAGTCCCAAGTATAGTTGTACCATTATTTCTTGTGTCTTGGATACATTATTTCTTGTGTCTTTGATACAATGTATCTGCTAATGCAGCTCAAAATGGCATAGTCCCTCTTTTGTGGCAATGTCACATTGCTGGCTCATGTTCAGTTTATGATCCACCATAATTTCTAGACCCTTCTCTTCAGTGCTGCTGCTTAGTCAGTTGTCCCTCATTTTATATTTGTGCATCTGGTTTTTCATTCCTGTGTAATGTTTTGCATTTGTCTTTATTAAATTTCTTTTTGTTTGTTCTAGCCTGGGTCTCTAGTTTGCCTAGATCATTTTGTGTTCTCATTCTGTCCTCCAAATTGTTTGGAACCCCTCCCAGCTTTGTGTCATCTGCCATCTCCATGTCCTCCTTGAAGTTGTTAATGAAAATGTTGAAGATGATTGGGACAGACTCCTGTGGGACTCCACTTGATATCTCCTCCCAGTTTGATACTGATCCATTAATTATCACTCTTTGAGTGCAGCTTTTCAGCTAGTTAGAAGCCCACCTAATGGTAATTCCTTCCAGCCCACATTTCTCAAGCTTTCTATTCAAATGTCATGTAGGATCATGCCAGAAGCCTTACTGAAGTTGAGATATATTATACCTACTATTATACCTTGTCTACTAAACCAGTTACCTTTTCAAAGAAAGAAACAAGATTTGTCTGGCATGATTTGTTCTTAACAAATCCATATTGTTTACTGGAAATTACTCAATTTGTCTCAAGGGGCTCACAAACCAATTGTTTTATGATTCAGATATCTTCCTGGGTGTTGAAGTTAGGCTAACTGGCCTATAATTCCCCAGGTTTTGCTTTTTTCCTTTTCTTAACAACAAGCACTATATTTGCTCTTCTCCAGTCTTTGGGTACTTCGCCTGCTCTACATGAGTTTGCAAAGAGAACTGATAGAGATTTCTTTGGGTAATTCCTTCAGCACCCACCTAGAATGTAGTTCATTAGCAATTCATTCAAACTAGCCAGCTATTCTCTGACATCTTCTTTAGTTCCCCTTCCCTCTTTGCTCAGATCATCTTTGTTAAACATTGGGTCATAGCTTACCTTTTTTGAGAATGAAATGAAATAGCTCTTGAGCAATGGGATTCACCTCCATTATCTGCCAGAGGATTGTGCCAAGCATGTCTTGTTCAACTTTGGTTGATATTTAGTTTGCTTCTTTGACAATATAGAGCAAGGGGTCTCAGTTGAGCCTGGTCCCTGAACTGTGAGGGGTGGGGAGGGGGCTTTGCAAGTGGTCTGAGTACTGCTACAAAATGTTCAGAGTGGACAAAGGAGAGAGTGGAGCCAACACTCTTTCCCCCGCTCGCTCTGAACATTTTCTAGCAGTGTTTGGGCTGTTTTCAAAAGTCCCTGCCGAGAAGGAAATTTTCAGTGTGGGTGGGACTGGCGCATTGACCCCACTCATTGTTAACACTTCCTTCCTGGTGGGGTTGCTGCCACTCCAGGGGGCCAGGCAGAACAACTTTTGCCAGGGGAGGGGAGAGGAGGGGGGTGAGGCTGGCCAGGATCCCCCTCTGGACAGCTGCTGCTGCTTAGGGAAACCCTGTCGTCTTGCCCTAAGGGCACTCTGGACATAAACCCAGGCCTGCCACAGCCTTGCTACGCCTTCTCAGTTTGTTCAGTTAGTTTAATTTGACTTTGTTTAATAAGTTCAGTTTGCTTGTTTGCTGAAGTCAAAGCCAGTTTTCTGCTCAGTCCTCAAATTGCTGTCTTGGTGTATGTCCCATTTGAAGGGAATGGTGCTTTGTGCTGATGCAGCACTTTGAGGACTGAATTAAGGAAAAGTCAAATCAAACTAATCAAATGAATGAATTTGAACTAAAGAAAATTAACAAAGTTGAATTTCCTGCAAATAATCATAATGGTGCAAATCTGGGGTTTCAGGAAATAAGGTTGCCACCTGTAGTGGGTTTTTTACCTGATGCTCCCATAGGCCAAAATGGAAGTGTCAGGTAAAAAATGACCAAAGGTGGCAACCCTATCAGGAAAGCAGGGTTGGAGAAGCTTATCCCTATTGTGGGCCACTTTGAAAAATAGTACAAACTAATTGGCTGGAGAGGAGTTATGGGGAGGGTGCTTAAGGTGTGTGCTCAGGATGGAGGAAAGAAGAGGTGGCTCTAGGTCATGGATCCATCCCCTGTGCTCAGGTGCCTGCTCTTGTGTCTGTTTCCTCCCTGTGAGCATACTCTTTAAGTACTTGAGGGTAGTGACTGGATCTATGGGACAGATCCAGGAATTGGAAAGGGGCCAAATAAAAAGCAGACTCAGGCTGGGTTTGGCAAACAGGCCCAGGTTCCCACCTCTGCATTCAAGGAAATGAATCTTTGATTCACAAATTTAGTGCAGAGACTTGGAGAATAGACTGCAGGAGGCAGCCATGCCTGGGCCCACCCCTAGCTATGTAGCAGGGTCTTTCTCTTCTCTGATTCCCTGCTGAGTACAGGAGGAACTACTTTCAAATTCTGTACTTTCCAAAGTCAATACACGTGTCACCAAGTAATGCTTGGGACATTGCTAAGCCAGGGCACCAGAGCCATTCTTCTTCCTTTGGGGGACAGAAAATCTGCCTGAGCGTATCAATTTCACTGATGAGCTGTAGGTTTGTCAGTTTCGGTCCCCAGACCATGTTTGCTCTGTGTGTGTCAATTTCACTTGTCAGCTGGGCTTGCACACAGGCACATGCTGAGTTTGGGGTAGCTTCCTATTTATGCTGCCACCTGATGGACTCCCCATGGTGGTCAAAGTTCATAGGGTAGCAGCACACATATAGGGTGGCAACAACATAAACACAGTTTAAATGCTTGCTCAGACTACTCTGCCAGGGGATCACGGTAGAGTGGTCATGTTTGGGGCCCTGCACCCTGACCCAGTGAAAATTGGGGGGGTGGAAAGCACTGTTATAATGGCTAGAAAAATACCCCTGTTGCAGTTTAACCTGGGCGCCTCACTTTAAAAAGACTATTCCCACTTAAGATGGGAATGTTGCCATTGTCTTTATTGGAATCGGGATTGTACCTCTGTTCCTGGTGTAACCTGCTCTAAACATCTGTGCCTTTCGTCTAGGTCAGTAATATCTCAGCAGGGCCAGCCTTAGAATTTGTGGGGAGCCGGTTGAAGAAAACATGCAGGACACGGGTGGTCCCACGCCCCTCCTCTGTGGCCCTGCCCTCTTGGGGGCACCGTTCACATGGTCCTAGAAGTGGTCATGTTTGGGGCCCCGCACCCTGCCCTGTAAAAGGGGGTGGGGGGAAGTTATAATGGCTAGAAAAATACCCCTGTTGTTGCAGTTTGACCCGCAAAAACGGGGGGGAGGAGGGAGAGCCCCTGTCATGTTGGAAAATGGGGAAATCTTTGCTCTTGAGAGAGATTTGTAGGCAAGCTGAGTGTTTTATGCTGCCCCTTTAAATCTAAAAGGTACTGAAAGCCACCAATGCAGTTGAACTGCACCGATTTGCTGGCGGCGGCGGCGGCGGCTGCTGCATCCCAACCCATCCGCTCCCTCCCCGCTGATGCGATATGACTGCCCGACCTTCCCTCCCCGTCTCATTATTCTCCCCTTTAATCCTCCCAGGGCCATGTGAGCCTGCAAACCAATAGCGTCCTGGGAGTGGGCGGCGGGGAGATGAGTCGGCTCCAGGCGGAGATGCTCCAGCTAGACCTGATCGATGCTACTGGGGAGACCCCTGTCGAAGAGGAGACGGCGCCTGAGCCGCTCAAGAAAGAGCCTCCGCCAGTCACCATGGACACGTACAGACCCAAGCGGCCCACAACGCTCAACCTCTTCCCGCAGGTGCCTCGGACACAGGTGAGCCCCACATCTGGGTGGGAAATGGGGAGGGTTGGATTGAGAGCTCCGGCATCCCTCTGGGCCCAGGGGTTGTGGGCAGGGGTGCCAGCCTCCTGACGCTAGCCACTCCACGGTGCTAGCCACTCCTTTGGGGCCCACCTTGAGGAGAGGAGGGCCAAGCATGGTGCCAGAGCCCGGGTCTGTCTACAGTCTGGGGTGTGTGCCAAGTAGCCCTGAGGCAAGGAGGAACCTGCAGGGCGTTAGCCGGGGCCCAGAGGCAGTGGCTGGGGTGGCACCGCTCAGCTGGTGAATGAAAGGCTGTTGCACTGAGGGGTGTGTGTGTGTGTGTGTGTTTGTGAGAGACACACAGAGACTGGGGAGAAGGATTGGAGAGCTCCCTTATCCAGCGAAACTACCCATTTGCCTCTAGAGCTCTGGGGGCTAAAATGCCCTCCTCCTGACATGCTTCACCTGCATTTAGAGGCATTGCTCAGTCTAGCTTACCAGCATCAGCAATGATTCTAGGCTCACGGTGGAGACAGGCTCTGAGCGTCTCTCCAGTGGCTCAGGAGAGCCATAAGGCTACCACAGGGGTGGGGAACCACTGGCCCAGACTGCTTATGGGCTTTCCAGTTCCTGGATCTCACCTATGCAGTCCCCTCAAGCACTGAAAGAGTGAGCTCGGGAGAAGGGAGTGGATGCATGGCATAGATCGGGGTGGGAAACCTTAGGCAGCCCGTGGCTAGTTTTTCTTTAGCCTCTTTCCAGTTCTTACCCCAAAGCACTGAAAAGACTGAGCTCAGAGTAAGGGAGAAGAGATGGGTGTGTGCACGTGCACGCAAGAATAGGGGACAGATCCATGGTGCTGATCCATGGCCTGGTTCCTCCCCTTTGTGAGCGTACCCCTTAAGTGCCCCTAACCCTCTATATGGTCCTTGGAGCTTGTACTAATTTTCAAAGTGACCCCTGGCATAGAGCCATGATCTGGACCTGCCCTTCCCCCATCCCGAGCTCACTCCTTAAGCACTCCCCTCCTATGTGGCCTGCAGAGCTTGGGCTGATTTTCAGAGTGGCTTGCAGGAGGGGAAAGGTTCTCTACCCTGGGTTACAGGATGCAACAAGGAGCAGAGAGCCCCTGCAATTGCAGCCCTTCCCTCCCTGAGCTCTGCTGATGTACCTCAGCCCTGTTCTTGTAGTACCCCCAGCTATCCTAGTCCTGGACAGCTGTCTGCTGCCAGCATGCTAGCCAGATCAATAGGGTGTTTTGGTGCACTAGCCTTTGTTGAGCCCCTTACTGTGTATCAGACTCCTGTGTGAACATTGCCAATGCCCCTCCCCGTGCTGTTGTTGGGGTTAGTAGAGGACTTTATAGTGGATAGTGGCATGAAGGGGTTGGCACATGGATCCGGTGATGCTGGTTTTCCCTGCCCTGCTGTTGTGCTGTGGTGAAGGAGTGATGATCTGTGAGAGCAGCCCCAGGGAGCCAGCCTGGAAGCGAGACTGAGCTGGATTGTGTCTCCGTCCTTGGTCTCATCGTAGAAACGTATATTTATTGGCCCTAGCTAGAAATCATCTGGAGTGATGGTGTCAGGAACATCCCTCTGAGAAAGTGGCAGAGGCCTGGTGGGACACGGGTCAGGAGAGGGGAAGAAAATATGGGTGTAGGAGTGTGATGGGAGCCTTTGCTCCAAATGAGAGTGGGAGGAATGAGTAGCGGAAAAGGGGGGAAATTCCACTGGGGATGTGCCCAATGCTGGTTTGTGGGGTGCACTTGTACAAAAGGAAGGGAGTTGGCTGGAGGGAGTTAGGGCCCCTGGGGAGAGCCTCGGTAAATGAGGCATGAAGTGACAAATGCATGAATGAGCCATTCAGCAATGTGCACACTGGGCTGGTGGGGGAGGGGAAGCAGGGTGGCACGAGAGACTGCAGATCCAGGGGGTGGGCCTGAAGGGATAGGGGAGAGATGGCCGCAGCCATCTAACTCGCTCTGCAAACCTCTCGGCTCAGCCAGACTGAGGTGACACTGCTGTTGGGTGAGATGTGTGTGAGAGCATTCCTAGAAATGAGCTCCTGGAAGCTGTAGTGAGTAGTGTGGGTGATTCACTAGAGGGAGTGGGGAGGGCTCTTCCTTTACAGGACATAAATATCAGCCCTTGCCAAAAGAGTCAGGCCATTAACCCCCCCCCCCCACATCCAGGGCAAATTATACCTTGGGTGAGTCCGTTCTACCTCTATGATTTCCACCCTCCATTTCAGACAGCTGGAGGGTTTGCTTTTGCTTCCTGCCCTGGATGTGCAGTGTTGCTGTTCCAGCCCAGGGCAGGAGCTCTGTTTCAGTGCTGCATACAGTAATTACATTATACCCAGCAGGCAGGAATCTCTCTGCCTGTCTCTCTCTTGCTTAGTCTATAAAGTGATGAGGGTGCAGTGTGTGCAGGGAGGACTATTTTTATCCTGTTATTGGGATGTGGCTTCTCTTGCCAAGTAGGAGGATTTGCCTTGGTGACATTCAGCTGGGGAAAGTGCAGTGTGAGGCAGGTGCTGGCATACGTGACAGATGGTGAGGGCTTGGGGTTTAGTTGGTGTCCTCGGCATACTGTCGCCAGCTGAGTTTAGTCAAATTCAGAAACTGAAGAAGGGGGACTAGAGAACAGATGGGGCCAACAATAGATCTTTTCCCCCAGTACCTGAGGTGCATCTGTCACCATGTGCACAGGGAGAACAGTTAGTCTTGAAGGAAGCCAGGCACACCAGCATAATCTGCAAGGAGGAGATGATGATGGTAGCATCATGCTCTGGGGAGAAACTGATATGAGGGACCTAGCCTGAGGAGAGTGGGGTATCTTAGGAAAGCATCCACCAGCAGAGGCAGGTCACAATACCTCTCAGCTGTGGAGAGCAGTGGGGTGGATAAGCAGATGGGAGAGACTAACTTGCTCCATTTCTTGTGCCCATGGAGTTGGGGTATATATTTTCTGGGGAGGGAAGTGCTGAAGAAGCAGACTGAAATAAGATGGCATGTGATTCAGGAGCATGGGATCTGCCAAGCACAGCAGATGGTGGGGTGGGGAACCTCAGGCTCGGGGGCCAGATGTGGCCTGTGGCAAGTTTTCATATGGCTCCTTTCCAGTTCCTGGATCTTTGATCCAGTTTGTATCTCCAAGCACTGAAAAACTGAGCTCATGGTGAGGGAGCAGAGATGATGGCATGCACGCAAGGATAGGGGACAGATCCATGATCGCTGGACCCTCCTTTGGTTGAGTGCACCTCTTAAGTGTCCCCTCCCCCAGCTTCTGTGTGACCCTTGGAGCTTGTTTTGATGTTCAGAGTGGCCCCCCAGGAGGGAAACGGTTCCCCATCCCTGCTCTACAGATATTGGAAGTTTAAGGGAACGTGAAAGAAGGGAAGAAGGTGGGCTCTGTGGCCGAAGGACGGTGTGGTTTGTTGCAATTACAATTGGCACAAGTTCTGGAGTGGTAGCAAAAACGTTGCAGCGATTGATGGGCAGAGAACAGGAGCTGGTGAAGATTGGGGCCTGGCCCATTGCAAGCTGGATGGGGAAAGTGCAAGATGCTGGAGTTAGGGTTGGGAGCAGGTAGGTGTGTAGGGAAGCACAGGGAACTGGAACTAGGTGAAGGGTAGGGAGCTACGTGGTGGGTTGAGGTGCAGCGCTAGGGTTAGGGCTGTGGAGTGGCGAGGAGCTATGATTTCAGTTGAGGCTGGGAGTGGGTGTGATGTTGAGGTTAAGTGTAGTGTTGGGGGGGGGGACACAAAGCTAGGGTGGATGAGCAGAGCTATGGTTAGTTTGGGGGCTGTCTGAGCATGGGACTAGGTTTGGGGCTGGGGCTAGTGCGGATCTAGCTGATCCTGCAGGGTTTAGGACTGGTGAAGGTGAGGAGCTAGGGCTGAGGTCAAGTGGCAAGCACAGGGCTAGGACTGGCATCGGGTGGTGGGCACAGAACTGGAGCTGCAGCTGTCTTGTGGCAGGAAGCTCTGGCAAAGTCTGCACTGAAATGTGGATTCAATTGGGGTTGGGACTAGAGCTAAGGTTGGAGTTGCGTGATCAGGCTTGGGGCCCGGTGGGGGTAAGGAACCAGGATTAGGTTTGGGGCTGAGGGGAGGTGTGAAGGTAGGCTTGGGGCTAGGTGCGGGGCAGGGATCTAGGATTAATGCTGAGGTTCATAGACCTAGGGCTAGAGCTGGAGTGTGTGCAACTATCGGTGTTCAAATAAAGTGCGGTCTTCAGGACCAATCCCTGTTGGCTCTTGTAAAAGGATTCCTGCCTTGATCTTTTTTTTAAAGGTGCTGGAGGGATATCCCTTTCCCCCCCCCAAGTTCTGTTCCTCTGGCTTTCCCTGCACATGTTTCCCTTCTCTGTTTCTGGTGCTTTCCTGTGTTAATTACCCACATAGCAAGTCATCACATGAGACCTGCATGATGTCCCAGAAATTCCTATAGTCAGGGATGCACATGTTCTTTTCCTGCCATACTCATTGTGTGTTTCAGAGGCTACCTGTGAAGCGTTCCTTCACATAAGCTACTCCCCAAATGATATCCTTTGGTGCAATTTGCTAAAAGCTGTTGCATCGCATCATGGTCCACTAGACATGGGTGCATTGGTTTTTGGAACAAAGGGAGCTCTAGTGTGCCTTCTATATCTGTCATTGATTCATAGAGCGGCTGTCTTGTCTTTGCTGGGTATATGCACCTTTGTGATGCTTACAATTCAGGTGCTGGCATAGAGAGTGGCCACCATTCAGGAGGTGACCTGCAAATAAATGGAACCCAAAAAAGAGGTGATGAGGTACCTTTTACCAATCATGTGGTCCTGTTGTTCAGGACATGTTAAGTTGGGCCATGTCTCTGAAGAGATGGTGACGAATGCTGTGGAGGATGGACTGTCTGTGAGATCCGGTGAAGACACTGTGGCACCATTGTATCTGTCTTGGAGCATCCTGCCAAACTGAAGCAGATCACGGAAATGTTCCTGGAGGTACCTACAGGGATTCTTGATATGACTGAGACTGGCGGATGTGAGCTGCTGCCAAAAGAATTGATGAGGGAGTCGCAACCTTGTTGAGAAAGAGTCGGGGGGTGTGGGGTGGAGAATGGTTTATAGCCTTTTGAATGCTGCCCTGGCTTGCAGTGGAACCAGTCAAGGAGCTGAGGCTTGTACTGCAGTGTTGTAATACCAACATGTTCTCTACTATTCTGATAGAAAAGCAGGTGGTCATCATGTTCTGGAAGCTCACAACCCTAGTCTGCTATACGCCCATAGTAAACTACTTTGGCATTGACACCTCTGCTCTGGGGGCCATTTTTGTGAAGGCTTGCAGTGCTACGAAGGCTGCTTTTATACGAGGCACTGGAAAGCGCCTCCTGCGTCCCGCGTTGAAAAAAAGCCGCGTGGGGAGTGTTTACATGCTCCCCATGCTACCAGGGAGCACGTCACTTCCGGCAGCGCGAGGAGCATGTAAACACTCCCCGTGCGGCTTTTCTCTCAACGCGGGACTCAGGAGGCGCTTTTCAGCGCCTCGTATAAAAGCGGGCTAATGGGGTATCATTGGAACATGTCATACAGCTGGAAATGTAGAGGCGGCGCTGGCTAGATTTGAAAAAATAGGCTTTCCCAACTGTGTTGGTGCTGTTGATGGCACGCACTTGCCATACTGTGCCCTGCTTTGCCCCCTACTCCATAGTTGCTCCACGTATATCTATCAGAAGGGATCCTTGATTGTCCCTCTCTACTCATCCCTGATCATTCCTCCTCTAGATCACTGCGTCCAGCTTTGGGTGCCTCACTTTAAGAAGGATACTGACAAGCTGGAGCAGGTTCAGGAGAGAGCAACAAGAATGATAGAGGGGGTGGAAAGACCTGTGAGGACAGGTTAAAGGAACTGCAAATGTTTAGCCTAGAAGAAGGAAGAATAGGGGGGGTGGGGAAGACACAGTTTTCAAATATGTAAAAGGCTGCTATAAGCAAAATGGTGCCCAGTTGTTCTCTGGCCACTGGGGAAATGACTAGAGGTAATGGGTTTAAAGAAGAAAAGATTTAGGCTAAACATTAAGAAAGATTTTCTGACTTCTTAGGCAGTGGAATAGTCTGCCAAGGGAGGTGTGAAGGCCCCATCGCTGGAGGCCTTTAAAATAGGTTTGACAATCATGTTTTAGGGATGGATCTCGCTGGGAAGGACTTCTGGGCACATTCCAAAGCCACCACTGAAATGAAAAAAGAGCACAAAGGAGCCCTGGAGCTGCCCTTTATGTTTGTCTAGATCTCTGATTGCTGAGCAGACCGCAGGCTGGAAGTGCACAGCCATGGTGAACCACACATTATGTTCGCATTGCTATGAAAGAGGAAAGGTGCGGGACAGCTGCTCCTTATTTTTGAGGAATGGCCAAACCAGGTGTTTCTCGTGGCAGGACCCATGTTTGCAAATACATTGGGTATTTTCAGAGGTGACGGGGCCAATTGACCCCGTCACAAAACCAGTCCGTTGATCCCCCGCCGGGGCCACCACGTCACGGCCCAACAGACGTACCGGGGGCTCCCAGCGGGGAATCGGGGAGGGGGCGGGGCCGCGCGGCGCAACGTGCGGCCGCATGGCCCCGCCCCCCCCTCACTCCACTGCCGCCCGCCCTCCGGGGAGATGGGCGGGCGCCGCGGCCAATGCGGCTGCAGCGCCCACCCAAATTGACCATGGGTCGGAATCCCTGCGGGGATTCCGGGCTGTGGCTGCCGTCCACACGTGACGGCTCGGTTCATCGCGGCAGGGAATTGCCTTCACCACGCGATCACAGCCGGCCCCGCCGGTTCGGCTGATCGCGTGGTGAATGTGATTCCCCACCGCGATTGACCATGGTGAACATCTGGGGGGAACATCCGTTCCCCCCATCAGACGTTACGTGGTCACAACCACCACAGGGAATTGACTGTGGTTGACTGTGATCTCGTAATGTCTGAAAATACCCTTTGTTCAAAAACCTTCATATTTACTAACTGGAACGTGCTAATATAGTGTTTAGCTTGTGGGTTGTATGAGATGGGGCAGCATTTGTTTCTGAGCTGTGAGAACTGCTTTCATTCGTCTCAGTGGGTTGCTCACTGCATGATCTCGTGACCCAAGTGTAAGGTATCAATGTTGCTATTTAACTGTCTTCTTCAGCTATATCAAACTCCTCCTCCATGTAAAATCCTCCCAGCAGGATTTTCTCTCCTGCCCGATGCTCACGTTACAGAGAGACAGTGGAGAAACTCCCACCGTATTCCTGGTGGCCAAACTCTTGAGTAGCTCTGAACATGGGCGCAGGAGTAGAAGTGTCATTGGGTGCATCCTGTGGTGATTTCTCTGACAAATGACAGGGCTGGATTTTGAACCCTGTCATCCATCGGAGAAATCGCCACGGGACGCAACAGGCTGGAGGAGGCCAGGGAGAGGGCTTGGTCTGCCAGATGATGACTGCAAGAATATTCAGTGCCTTCCTTCTGTGGTTCAGGAGGCTTGATATAGAAAACTTGTTTCTCAGCTGAGAGAGATGAAACAGCAGAGCAGTGGCTCGGAGAGTGCCACAGTGAGTCGTTGAAGGGAATGCCTATGTGATTTGTGTAAGAAGAGGATGGGCTGAGCAAGTTGGCAAAATTGTGTGGTCATTTTTCATGTTGTAGAGAGAGAAACTGTGGGTTGCCTCAGAGGTCAGTACTGGGACCAGTATTGTTTAACATATTCATTGATGATCTGGAAAAAGGGGTAAAGCATGAGGTGGCTAAATTTGCAGATGACACCAAATTATTCAAGGTAGTTGTCACTGGGGGTTGGGGCCCTCTCATTCCCTTTAGAGGCTGTCCCCCGTTTGCCCCACCAGGCCAGCCTCAACCCAGTTGCCTGTGCCCACTTGGGTCCCCATGTGATCAGAAAACCTTCACTGCAATCAGGGAGCTTTCAGAGGTCCGCACCCCCTAGAAACGCCTCCCCTTGATCTCCCAGCCCAGCCGTAACGCAGAGAACGTTCTCTGGCCACCTGTAGCTTGGAAGACTTTGCAGTGGGGTTGTCTTATATGAAAAAGGTTCGTCTAGGCTCTCACCTAGCTAGGAGTATCCCCAAGTGAATCCCCCAAGGCCAAATAAAGGCACAAGCACGCTAGGCTTGGTTATAAAACATATATTGAGTACATACAAGTACAAGGCTGTTGATCAGATAGTGCAAGTCAATAAATCAAACATAAAGTCCACGCATTCTAAATCCACTGATATTCCCTGACTGTCCCCTTACCCTAAAGGCGCAATACAGGTCCATCAGTTGCTGTCTCGGTCTTGATGTTGGAGACCGGGCACAATTCCTTAGTGAAATGGCAAAGTCTTTAGTCCATAGTTTGCCTTCTTGCAGTAGCTACTACTCTGAGCTGTTAACTTGTTGAAGTCCAAGATGGAAGAGATCTAATTCTTGAAGAAGAACTTCCTTCTTCTTCCTCGCTGGAGGCCCCAGGTTACTTCCTGTGTCTCCTGGCTATTGTCATTGTAACGAGGCGGCAGGGCTGACCTGGCCATTGCTTGGCAATAAACTGCCCACTTGTTATAACAAAGGGAGTCTCTCCCCCCCCCACTCTGACAACTGGTTGGTTACAGTATGTTGCTGCAACTGAGCTTACAGTCTGTTAACCCTTTATATCACATTACACGTATCCCTGAAATGTGCGTCATCTTCCCCCAACTGGGTGTGTTGCCCCCATGACACATCCCCCTCCCCCCCTTCAAGAACATGTGAGAAGGGTTGGGTCAATCCCAATCCTGGAACATGTCAGTCTGTGTACCATTACAGAAAACGTGAAATGGGTTAACAAACAATACACGTACCACATCATATACACAATAGACGTGCATTCGAATGCTGTGTGATAGAGAAACACTCCTCCCAGTTTCTCTTTATCTTGGGGCACAATCTCCTCAGGCGGAGAGAGATCCCCTATCCCCGTGTCTAAATGATTCCCTAAGCGTTCTCGTGGCTGTGCAAGGAAATTCCCATCTTTGTCACCTGCCAGGCCTTCCATTACACTGTCCAGGGGATTATTTTTCCCTTTGTCATTCTGTAGGCCCTCCAATAAACTTTCCAGGGAATAATTTTGGATTTTGTCATTCCTGAGGCATGCCCTCCAATTTTCAAGGGAATAATTTTTGGTTTTGTCACTCCCCAGGAGATCGGGTGTGGTTGGCACATGTTTAACCCCCCAGCACTCCCATAGGCATTCCATTAACTCTGCTAGGAATTCCCTTAATTCTGGTAGGGAATTCTTGTCATTCTCTAGACAGTCTACTACCTCTGCTAGGATATTTCCTCCACTGTCATCCCATATCTCTGATGGAAAACCCGTCTGAAAAAAAATCTTTATCAGGCCATTAGCAACCACAGTGGCCCCTGTAGAAGCTAGAGTCGTGGCCTCCAGGTATGTAGTTGCTGCCTCTACCAGGGTCAGACCAGGGTGCTTTCCCCTTGTCTTCTGCTTCAGGGGTCCCCCTGTATCTATATCCACTCTCTCAAAGGGCTGTCCTGTGACTGGGAGTGGCTGCAGAACTGCTTTTTCCACCCCCCAGATTACTTGTTCTCCACAGTCAGGAGTGAATTCCATCTGTCTGCCTGAGCTGCTCCAAGCTGGGGGTCTCCTATAACCTCTGGCTCCAAATCCTCTGAGCTTGCTAGGCTGGGGTACGCCAAAACCTCCAGCTTAACATTCTCTACTCCACCCAGGGGCACCCCATCCTTTTGTGGAATCTCTACCTCCGTTCCCCCCTTGGGCTCTACACTTTCCATTGTAGGGTTGCCTTCCTGGCTTGCCCCTAGGGTTGCTAGTCCCTCTGCCGCACCCTCTCTGGGCCCTAAAACTTCTATTTTGGGGCTACCCTCTAGACCTGTCCCACAGTTCACTATTTTCCCTGCAAGCCCCTGCTTGGGCTCTACAGCCTCTATTATGGGGTTGCCCTCCTGGGTCACTAATTCCCTCGCAGCCCTCTCTCTGGGCTCCCCAATCTCAGCTCTGGGGCTACCCTCTAGGCCCGCCCCTAGGATTACTCTATCCTTTGCTGCCTTCTCTTTGGGTTCTAGGCTCTCCCCTGTAGGGCTGCCGTCAAGGCCCACCCCTAGGGTCTCTGTTCCTTCTGGGCCCCCAACCTCATCCTCTGGCTGGTGGTGCTGCTCCTTTGGAGAATTACTCCTGAGCTCAGCTCCACTCTGCAGCTGGCTCTGCTGGCTAGAAGATATGCGAATGGACCCAGTTTGTCTCTTGGGGCTCTGTTCCTCGGGGACTGTCTCTTGGACCCCAGCGTCTGGTTCCCTCCCAGACTTCTGTCCCTGTTCTTCCTGTGTTATTGGGTGTTGCCTGGATCTGGCCTGTTCTACCTGACAGGCCTGACTAGCTGCCATGGCTGTCTGCCACCCCCATATATCATCCCCTACTAAAAGGTCATGTTTTAATTCATCTAGTACCGCTACTTCTAGGGGTCCATTCAGCTCTTCCCATTCCAACTATATTTCTGCAATGGGAGCTGTTTTTTCTCCTGTCGCCCCTTCTATGATGATCATTTTAGTGGGGTGTATACACTCCGCTGGTATCACCTGTCTGCTGGCTACTATCATATCTGCCATGGAATCCCTCCATCCAATGCAGGGTATATCATTAATCTTTGCCTACCTCAGTTGCTTCTTTTTCTTTCCCCACACTTTAGTGAATTTGTAGGAAGCCAGCGTCCCCTCCGGGATTGGTTTCTGTACGGATATGCAGTGAATCTCTGCCCTTGCTGAGGTTTCTTCCCTTCCCTCTATGTCTGGGCAGTTTCTCTTTATGTGCCCTGGCTTGTTGCACTGGTAGCAATTCCCCTGCCCCGCCCTAGGGATCTGAGATGAGTTTGACCCTTGAGCCTGGGGATCTCTGTCCTACCTTCCCCCGGATGCTCCCCCGGGCTTGTCTTGGGGAGACTTGCTGTGTCCCTCCTGTTGGGGTCTGTTTCCTCCTTGGCCTCCTCCCCCCACCTGGGTTGCCTCGTGGCCTTCCCAGTTTTGTTTGGGCCTGAAGCCTTTTCTATAGTCAGGCTTATATCTCTTATTCCCCTGGGGTTTGGGTTGTTCCCCCTCCCCCTTTGGTCCCTTGGATTGGTATAATGCTCTGGTACTGACATAATTATCCCCAATCTCTGCTGCTTTATCTACAGCAGTCACCCTCCTCTCCAGTACACGTGCCTTCACAGGCTTATCACAGACACTCAAAAATTGTTCTAGCACCATCAGTTCACACAGTTTCTCATAATTCTGGGCATTTTTCCCCTTAACCCATTTGTGGAAGGCATCATTCGCCTTACATATATATTCTTTGTGTGTTATACCCTCAATTTTCAGAGATCTAAAAACGCGCTCTATGCATTTCTGGTGTCACTTCATAGCAAGCTAAAACAGCTGTTTTAAGACAATCAAAAGTGATATTACCATCTGATCCCTCTGCTGTGTTTGACCCCTCTAGTGTATTGTACACAGACAATGCTTTACCCTTCAGTCTCGAGACGATCACAGGCACCCACAGGTCTGCTGGCACCTCGTTGCGTTTGCAGATCTTTTTGAATGTGGAGAAGAATTCCTTGATGCATGTCTTCTCGTCGAAGGCCTGGATTAGCTGTGCGTAGTGTTGGATGCGTTGCTCCCTCGTGTTGGTTGGGATGCTGGGTGTAGGACTTGGCTGAGGAGGACTTCTAGGGGGTAGTGCTCCTGTCTGCTGTAGCACTGCCAACTCCTATGCTGCCATTGTTTGTCGTTTTCTTCGTGTTCGAGTCTCATGCGCTCCATTTCTAGTTGGATCTGGAGTTTCTTGAGTTCCAGCCTCTCGCTGCTGGTTGTTGGTGTCTCATCCTCATCGGAGAGGGTTCCAGCATCTGGTGCTTGTAGCTGCTCATGCTCTCTGAGTTTCTGTTTCATCTGTTTTACGGTGAGGCTGGCTGGATCTATGTCCCTTGCCTTGCATTCCTCGATAAGTTCATTCCTTTTCATGTTTTTTAGGTCTTTTATTCTCCGAGCCATCTTTGTTCAGTTTCTATCCCCGAAATGAACAAACAAAAACTTGCTTTGCACTGAGATCAGTTCAGCCTTCTGATGCCACCTATTGGTGCTTAGTGGTCAGTGCACTTTATGCTTCTTGACTCACTTTTAATTCAGCCGGTTTAGACTAGCTTTTTTCTCTAGCCCTTTTCACTCTCCTTAAGTGTTTTATGGGGTTCAAATAGGGTACTCCAGAGTACTGGATTGGCTCGCCACTGTCACCGGGGGTTGGGGCCCTCTCACTCCCTTTAGAGGCTGTCCCCTGTTTGCCCCACCAGGCCAGCCGCAACCCAGTTGCCTGTGCCCACTTGGGTCCCCACATGATCAGAAAACCTTCACTGCAATCAGGGAACTTTCAGAGGTCTGCACCCCTAGCCAAGCCTCCCCTTTACCTCCCAGCCCAGCTTGTAACGTAGAGAATGTTCTCTGGCCACCTGTAGCTTGGAAGACTTTGCAGTGGGGTTGTCTTATATGAAAAAGGTTCGTCTAGGCTCTTGCCTAGATAGGAGTACCCCCAAGTGAATTCCCCAAGGCCAAATAAAGGCACAAGCATGCTAGGCTTGGTTATAAAACATATATTGAGTACATACAAGTACAAGGCTGTTGATCAGATAGTGCAAGTCAATAAATCAAACATAAAGTACACGCATTCTAAATCCACTGTTATTCCCTGACTGTCCCCTTACCCTAAAGGCGCAATACAGGTCCATCAGTTGCTGTCTTGGTCTTGATGTTGGAGACCGGGCACAATTCTTTAGTGAAATGGCAAAGTCTTTAGTCCATAGTTTGCCTTCTTGCAGTAGCTACTACTCTGAGCTGTTTACTTGTTGAAGTCCAAGATGGAAGAGATCTAATTCTTGAAGAAGAACTTCCTTCTTCTTCCTCGCTGGAGGCCCCAGGTTACTTCCTGTGTCTCCTGGCTATTGTCATTGTAACGAGGCGGCAGGGCTGACCTGGCCATTGCTTGGCAATAAACTGCGCATTTGTTATAACAAACGGTGTCTCTCTCCCCCCCACTCTGGCAACTGGTTACAGTATGTTGCTGCAACTGAGCTTACAATCTGTTAACCCTTTATATCACATTACACGTATCCCTGCAATCTGCGACATCTTCCCCCAACTGGGTGTGTTATCTCCCCTCAAATGTGTGTGTTGTCCCCGTGACAGTAGTTAAGACCCAGGCAGACTGTGAGGAACTACAGGAGGATCTTGCACAACTAGGTGGGTGAATGGGCAATAAAATGGCAAATTAAATTCATTGTTGATAAGCGCAAGCTGATGCATATAGGGGGAAATAATCCTCACTCAGTACTTACATGATGCTAGGTTCTGATCTGGGTGTAACCACTCAGGAAAAGGGCCTTGGATACATTGTGGATAGTTCCTTGAAGGCAGAAGTCAAAAAGGCAAACTGAATGCTAGGCATTATTGTGACAGGAATAGAAAATAAAAAGGAAAATATCATAATGCCGCTGTATAAATCTTTAGTACGATCCCACCTTGAATATTGTGTGCAGTTGGAAAGATATAATAGAACTGGAACAAATTCAGAGAAGGGCAACAAGGTTGACAGAAGGGATGGATCGATTTCCATACGAGGAGAGGCTCAACAGGTTAGGGCTGTTTAGTTTGGAGAAAAGGTGATTAAGGCGGGGGATATAATAAAAGGTTTATCAAATCAAGAGCAGTGTGGAAAAAGTAAATAGGGAACTATTGTTTGCCCTTTCTCACAATAAGAGAACAAGGGGATACTCTCTGAAGTTAAATGGCAGCAGTTTTAAAATGAACAAAAGGAAGTACTTTTTCACTCAGTGGACAATACAGTTGTGGAAATTGTTGCCAGAGGAGGCAATGAAAGCCAGCAGCATAATTAGCTTCAAAGGCTCGGTTGGCTCCCGCTCGCCTGTCATTTCAATGATTATGTAAGAACTGGCTGTTCCGACAGGCCTTTGGCGGGGGGAAGGGAGTGTTTTGTTTTGTTTTTTCCTGCATAATATGGAATTTTTAAATGTTTTATTGTTTTTATAGTTGTTGTTCGCTGCCCCGGACTGCCCTGTGGGCAGGAGGGGCGGGATACAAATGTTATATAAATAAATAAAAAATAAATGAATGGAAACTAGATAAATTCTTAGAGGATAGAACCATAAATGCTTACTAGCTGGGGCTTAAACCCCTGGCTACCGGTAGTTGGGAGTGGTTAGCAGGCGATAGGTCACACCTCCATGACCTGTACTTGTACTTCTCTCGAGCTACTGTAGCTGGTTATTGTCGGAGACAGGCTGCTGGGCTTGATGAACCATAGTGTTCAACCCAATATGACACTACTTATGTTCGTATGTGTGCTAGGGAAGGGAAGGTGCCAAGTGGATGAGGTGCAGGAGGAGGAGCTGGAGGAGTATGTCTTGTAGAGTTGAAATGTCTTGTAGAGTTGGTTGAACTCCCTGGTTCTCGGATTCTTTATAGTGTCGTTTCTTTTCCCTGTTCTGGGAAGAGTTACCAAGACTGAGTCATCTCTCTCTGAATTCTTCTTTGTCTCTTCTGTCAGTCACATGACATGGTTACTGACAATGAGGCTGAAAGGAGAACCCTGCTCAGGCCAGTGGGTTGAGGTAGCATCCCAGGTGTGGAGAACTTTTTCCCTCCCAGGGCCACTTTGAAAATGAGTACAAACTTTGAGGGCCACGTAGAAGCTGAGGCCAGGACAGGTGCAAAGACTTTTTTCACCCTAGGCAAATCCTTGCGCCTGTTGTGTAACCTGTGCATGTATTGTGCACCTCACATGCAACCCAGGCGCATGTTACGCACAACCCCCATGTGCACACAGCTAGTGCACAACATGCACGTGCACAACCTGCTTCTCGGGCACTGAGAGGTTGGTAGCCCCGCTCCCACCTGCCTCCCGGCCCTGGGTTTACCAGCAGTAGCAGTTGGATCAGGGACGGGAGAGGCACCTCTTCAGCTTGCAGAAGAATTGGCAGCAGCAGCTGGATCAGGAGCAGGAGAGATGGCAGCGTAAGCTAGATCAGAGGTGGAGTCACCTAGGGGGTGCCTTTCCCACCCTGATCCAGTGCAGAGCTTATTGCCAAGGCCACCTAGGGCAGCAAGTTGAAGGGGGCACCTCTCCTGTGCCATCAAACACAGAGCTTATCACCGGTGGTGACAGCAGGGCAGCTTGATCAGGAGCAAAAGAGCCACCCAGGAACCTCCTTCATGTTGGCGCCCTAGGCGGCCGCCTGAGCAGCCTAATGCTAGCACCGGCCCTGGCTGAGGCAGGAGTGCTCAGGAAGAGGTGGGTCCAGATGATGGATCTTGTCCCCTAGCCTTGTGTGTATGTTCTCATCTCTGATCCTGCCCCCTGAGCCCAGTTTTTCACTGCTTGGGGGCAGGAACTGGATCCATGGGCCAGATCCAGGAACAGAAAGGGACCAAGTAAAAATTAGCTGTGGGCTGCATTTGATCCCTGGGCCTGAGGTTGCCCACCTGTGAGGAAGCTCCCGCCCCCTCACAAGTGCCACGAGCATGTCAGAAAAGGGGCAGTGCTAAGGCCTTCTTTCCCCTTTTCCAACATGGTCACACTCCCTACGTGGTGCTGTGACATCACAATCCTCTGTGTGGGATGGGGCCTCTCGCTTCCAGGGAGCCAAACCTAGAGCACCCTACTTGGCCCAGACCCAATGGGATCAGCCTGATTCGGATCAGTTCACAGGCCTCTAGCTGGATGGAAGGATTCTGTTCCTCTCTTTTTCTAGCCATGTGAATTTCATTCTGTAGTTCTGTCTTTGCCAGGTCATGAACATCGGTCCACCTCTTTGGTGGGTAACCTCTCCTCCTCTCTCCTTTTCCATGGCAGTGGAGAGTCCTGTATGGATTTTGGTTGTAATTCATTCTAGTTAAATACCCAAACCATAGAGTTTGCATCCTTCTGGTTTTGTGACAAGCTTTCTTGGACTTTCAATGAGGTCTCTAAGTAAACGTATAAATAAACCCACCTACCTCCTAGATGAAATTTGAATCCTAGCATTGGAGGGTTGGAAGGGACCTCAAGGGTCAGTTAGAAAAAATAAGAAAGAAGCGTGTGTTATTTTTGTCTGTCTTTGTGATTCTGAATGTTGCCCAACCAGGAAAGTAGGTGAGAGAAGGATATTCACTCAAAAAATGAGTTGATTGAGGAGGAGCTTGGGAATGTCAAGACTTTCAAAAAGTAACAAATATAAGGTGCTGCTCTCTAACTGAGTCAGACCAATGGTCCATCTTAGCCCAGTATTGTCACAACCTGACATGGCAGCAGGGTTTCAAATCCAGCTCTCCAGCAGACACCTCACCCAGGCATGCTACCAGAGATCCTGAATTGGAGATGCTGGGGATTGAACTGGGGTCCTTATACATGCAAACCATGTGCCCTACCGCCTGAGCCATTTCCCACCCCAATAAGTGTCTGAGAAAACTTTCTTGGAATAAGAATGACAATTTGCCCCTCTCCTCCGTTACAGACACACAAAGCTCTGCCTGGCTGCCCCCAGAAAGGCTGTCTTTGACGCTCCGTAGGGAACAGCCTCTTGCACCCAGCCAAAGATGTGCCTCTCTCTGAGGGAAGGCTACGTAATGCGAACCATGGGAGCCGGGCTTCTTTGTTCCTTTCAAACACTGAGCATGCAGAAGCAACACTGACTGCAAAGCCTGTCTGGTCAGTATGGTTGCTTCGAAAGCACAGATGCAGGAGGGGATTTCCAGGCCAAGCAGCTGGATAAGCAGCTCTTGCTGGTCTTTCAGGCAAGCTGCACGTGTTACTGCCCATGTGGAGTCATGACGCAGATGGAGGCATATTCCAGTGCATCTGGTAGTGAGAGCTGGAGCCTGTAACCCCTTTAGACCCTGTGGACACAGAAGTAGCTCAGAGGGGCAGAAATCTGAGCTTGGTAACCTAGTTAGAGGCACTGGCACAAGCAGCCCTGATTGGCATTGACATGACAGAGAAGCTTGTACTGCTGGAGCCTTCTGTTGGGCCCTTCTGCACTCCCTTCCAGTCTCTGTGATATCCATTCAGAATCCCTTCCCAGACTGATATAGAGTTGAAACTGGTAGTGAGTTTACTATCCCTGAGTACCCACTCAGACATGCAGGGCACCCCTTCATATACCTGGGCGAGTACCCATGAGTAATAAAAAAAGTCACTCTTCCCTTGCTTCCCTGGGGGGGGAGGGCAGCAGTGTCAAGACGGTGGCATTGGTGGAGGCGGTCTTGGGCCGTGGCCCTTGTGGGTGGCATGGGGCCTAGGCCAGCCAGCTAGTGCATATAAAGGTTTCCTAATGTCCAGGCAGCCTGCATTTGCACTAGCTAGTTGGTCTATGCCTGAGGCCACCTCAAAGGATCTCCAGATCCTGAATTACCACCACTTCGTCACAATCTCCATCTAAGCCCCAAGTAAGCAAAATGGTACCTGAGCAGGTACTGCTAATAATAATTAATTAATTACTACTTACCAGCTATTAGCCATAGTCACTAGCCATTGGAGGCCAACAACCTTTGAATACCCCACTCAGGAACACCAGATAGCTGCTGCCTGGATTGAATGTGAGACCAAGGCACTCATTGAGCTTTAGGTGGCTGATGATATGCACAAAATCCTGCCTGAGAGCTACAGAGATTAATTGCAGTTCAAATGACTTTATTTGCAAATGGCCAAGTAGAGCTGGGAGGGGGTCCACCACTTATTATTATTATTATTATTAGACATTTATATAGCGCCAGTTGTGTGACCTGGTGCTGTACAGAACTAGACGCGGTCCCTGCCTGTGGCTTACAATCTAAAAGACAAAGGGGGGGAGACAGGGAGAGGGGACAGTGGGAGAGACAGGGGAGAAGACAAACAAACACCACTGCACTGTTGGCATTGAACCAAGGACCTGTTGCAGAGCTTTAAGGAAACGAAGAATGGCAACAACTGCTATGGCCATGGTTGGCAGACCATGCTATGCTGTGATCTGCTGGACCAGTTCCTGAGGATATAGAAAGACCAATACTTAATGCAAGTGGTTTATATGAAGGTGGTGTTTTCATCTGGGGCCTTGCCGGGAGTCACTTCCCCTGGGATGCCAGCAAACGTGGAGGCTGAACTCTGACCAGGTATGGCTGAAGCAGCCTCCTTGCCACCTGGCAGTGTTCTGTTGGGATCTTGGCAAGTCATTTGGGAAAGGTCCTGACAGTCTGGTGGCTGGGAATCAGGGATTTGAGAAGAGGGACTGAGCGTGTGGAGGAATGGTTCTAGATCTGCTCTGTTCCAGTTCACCCCTAGGCTCTGCTGTGCCCTTGTTTTCCTTCGTATGACTCCTGTAAACTTGATCACTGTATATTTGGGGTACCACAAGTTTTTAGTTAGTTCTGCATCCTTTGGTGGATGTTGTATTGGTGGTTGCATGCAAGGGGACCTGTAGTTTGCCCTTTATGTGGTTTCCCTGATAAAAAATCCTCTTAGAATCAGAGTTGAAGAGCACCGAATGATATTTATTTATTTATTTATTTATTTATTCATTCACATTTATACCCCGCCCCTCCTGAAACAGCTCGGGGCAGCTTACAATCTCCACAAAATATAAAAATACAACTGTAAAATATTTTAAAACACTCATAAAATTACAACAATTAAAACAGGACCAGGGAACATAAATATAAGTATATAATAAATAAGGGTGGAGGGGGATTAAAAAAAACCCTACCCCCCTCTCCCCCTCCCCAAAGGCCTGGGTGAACAGCCAGGTTTTGCAAATTCACCGGAATATTAAAAGGTTTGGGGCCAGGCGAGCTTCCTCTGGGAGGGAGTTCCAAAGGTGCGGCGCAGCCACCGAGAATGCCCTCTCCGTTGTTGTACGTCGCTTAACACGGGGGACCTCCAAGAAGGCACCCCCGGCAGACCGAAGGAGCTGCTCTGGGGCGCGGAGCGGGAGGCGGTCCCTGAAGTACGAGGGGCCCAGACCGTGAAGGGCCTTATAGATCAATACCAGAATCTGGCTCAGCTCGCTATTGGCAACCAGTGCAGAGTCCGGAACACAGGTGTTATGTGCTCCTGACGACCTGTCCCTGAAAGGAACCGGGATGCCGCATTCTGCACTAGCTGCAGCCTCCGCACCAGGAACAAGGGCAGTCCCACTTAGAGCGCATTGCAGTAGTCCAGCCTCGAGGTGACGAAGGCATGGATGAGGGAGGCCAGGTCCAGGCCGGAGACATACGGACACAGCCTCCGCACTAGATACAACTGGCGGAAAGCGACCTTCGCCACTACCTCCACCTGTCGCTCTAGACTTACAATTTAAAATTAATTTCATGCAGGCATGTATCAGTTTAGCAGGTACGGATAAAGTTTGCTGGGAGTTGGTTTTTAGAGGAATTTTACTTAGTGTATGGGCTGTCTCTTGCCTGGTGTTAGAATAGGCAGGGGAAGGGGACCAGCAAGGAAGCCCACAGACACAGCAGGGGACACCTCAGACCCAGGGACCCAGGGGAACCATACACACCCACGGACCCCCACTCGTGAGTTCCTGGAAAACGACCCCTCAGGTTGTTAGTTGGCCCTATGTGTCTCGTTCAGGACGGGGCCTTATCACAGGGTGGAGATGCAACGCAACCGTGAGGGGGGGGGCGCTCCCCCACACTCACTAGCACAAATCTCCACCACCACTCTTTCCCACACAGTGTAGGGGTACAGAGAGGAAGTCGTGAGGTATTCATGGGGGAACACAGGGGAGCAGAGTCCAGGTACAGGGGAAGGTAATAAGCTTATAGGAAGGAGGGGGAAAGGACCGGGGCCTAGGACAGGGACGAGGAGACCACACTGGGGAAGGAAGTGACTCCACACACGCATTCACACCTAGGTACACACACCCTCACTCTCCGCCACACTCTCACTATTCCTACATCCACATGCTCACCTTTCACTCTCACAGGCACCCCACGCTCTCTCTCTCTCTCTCTCTCTCTGTCTTCCAGAAATAATCAATAGGTCAAGCTTCATGATACAAACGGGGGCCGGTCTCTCAGTGCTGCTGATTTCCAGCAGCGTGTGAGTGTTGGCCGCCTCCCTAAATAGTGTGGGCCCCGCCCTGCTTTGCCTGCAATCGCGCCGAGTGGTGCAACATCGGCGTTTTCTCGTCCGTCAGCGTGGGGGCGTGGCCTCAGTGCCTGCTTGCTCCGCTGCCGACGTGGCCACGTCCTTCCTGGCCCTGCCCCCACTGGCTGCAGCCGCCGCACAGCGGCCCGAAATCCCCCGCCGAAGTGCCTGGAGACACCGTAAGTGGGCTCTCACTCTGACAGCGCCCCCCCCCCCCCATGCGTTGTGGGAAGGGACGTGGCTTGGGATAACGGGCGTGAAAGAGGCAGACCAGATGAGGGGCACAGACTGCCAAGGCCGGTTCCCATGAGCGCTCAGATGGAGGGTAACCCTCCCAGTCAACGAAATAATAGAGGACCCCACGAAACCTATGAGAATCAAGAACAGCATTTACCTCAAATATGGGGGCAACGGCCACATCGCCCACTGGACCGGGGGGCGTGGGCGCCAGGAACAGAAGAGAGCGATAAGGTTTAATCAGGGAGACGTGAAAGACGGGGTGGATCCGGGCAGAGGCAGGTAAGGCCACCTGGTAGGCGACAGGATTAACCTGGCAAACAATAGAGAAGGGTCCCATATATCGATTATCAAGTTTGGCCGACGGCCAGAGAGAGGGATAGTGGCGCTGGTCGACCCACACAAGATCGCCAACACATAGGGGTGGCGCGGCCTGCCGGCGTCGATTAGTGTTTTGTTTATACCTGTGACGTGCCTCTTGCAGCGTTAACAACACGTGGTGATGTGCACATTGCAATTGGTTAATCAGGGCTCCTGCAGCAGGGACGGTTACTGCCGGAATTTCAGGAAAAACCAGCCGGGGGTGATACCCATAGGAGACAAAAAAGGGAGACGATCCTATGGAAGCATTGGAGGAATTATTGTACGCAAATTCAGCAAGAGGGAGAAGATCAAACCAATCATCTTGTAAATAATCTACATAGCAGCGGAGGTACTGCTCCAAAGTCTGGTTTGTTCGTTCGGCTTGGCCGTTAGTCTGGGGGTGATAGGCCGTAGAAGGCGCCAACTGAATCCCCACTGCTGTGAAAAGGGCCCGCCAAAAGCGAGCAATGAACTGTGCGCCCCAATCTGACACAATGGTAGTGGGTAGCCCATGCAGCCGCACGTTTTGCAGAAACAACTGAGCCGTCTGCGAGGCAGAAGACAACCCGGTGCATGGAATAAAATGTCTCATTTTGGTAAATTGGTCTACCAAGACAAGAATTGTGGTACACCCTTTTGATTGTGGCAATTCAACTATAAAGTTCAAGGTTCAAGGTAAGGTGATTCTTTGCCATGGTCCTTGAGGTAATGGGGCTAGTTGAAGTAGGTTTACAGGCTTTTTCCATGGCACCTTAGTACAGCAGCACACGGCACACCCTTGGACATAGGTGTCTGTGTCCTTTTGCGCATGGAGAGCCACCAAAAATGTTGTTTCAGTAACTGCAGGGTTCGTCAGTGTCCCAGATGACCTGCCAGCGGGGCATCATGGTGAGCCCATAGTATCTGTTGTTGGGCGGCCCGGGGGACGACAAGGGTATTTTCATGTAGCGGAAGATCAAGGTATTTGTGCGTGGTACTACTTCTGATAGCTTCGTTCTTTACTAACCTTTAGAACTGGGCTGCAGTGATGCCGGAAGCTACGAATCCTTTTTGAGGTAGGAGTAATTCTCCGCGTAGTGCAGCATCGGGGGTGTCCTCATGACATCTTGATAGGGCATCGGCCATTGTCTTTTGTCGCCCCGGCCGATAAACTACCTGGAAATTAAAATGATCCAGAAACAGCACCCACCGGGCATGTCGACCATTCATAATCCATGCAGTCTGTAGAAAAACAAGATTTTTATGATCAGTAATTATTTGCACCAGGTGTGCAGTGTGGCAGAACCTGCCACCAGTAGCAGCTTCCCTGACCTTCCAGCTGACCTTCACTGACAACTTGGCTTCCAGGTACTGCTAGGCAGGATTTCGCAAGCCCAGGGAAAGGTACAGCCACCTGACTTACCAAGGACCAATGACCATTGAGGGGGTAGGGGGCTTTTAAAAGGAAGGGCCGCACCTCTCGAGGTCTCTCTCCATTTTGTCTTCTGTTTGCTTTGGACACTGACTTGGTGCTGAGGAGCTGAGGGAATGGCTCCAGGCCTATATGGACTCAACTGAAACTTAAAGACTGGACCCCTCTGCTGCAAAGCAAAGGTGCACTTCAAGCAGTGAGTAAATGAATGTTAGATCTGAGGGACCAGTTTAGGCTAAACGCTTCTAAAAGGGCTATCATGCCTAAACAGTTCTGATCATTTACTTTGCTCAAGGATTCAAATTACCTCACATGGTTGTAGCCTGTGATGATGAGTTTATGTTATCAGTAAAGTTTTCTTTCTTTTGATCTAAAGGATCTGTGTGTCTGTGTGTGTTAGCTAATACGCCTCTGTACGCTCGACGCGGCAGAACTTGGGAACTGTTTTTACTCCAGCTTGCGAGCTGAGCTGTTATAAGTACAAAGGGTCTCATTCTCCTCAGTGGGATGAGGCAGGAACCTGTATGATTAATAAGCACTGAGGTGGTGGCAGCGGTTAAGAGGCCAGTAATAAGTGGGTAACGGGGTGCCGGGAGGCTGGGGCGAACCCCAGTGGGCTCCGTTACGCCACATGCAGCCCCTTCTAAATAATGTCGGCAGTTCTCGAGGGCTGCCTTAATTGCTAAGAGTTCTCTGTCCAAGGTAGTGTAGTTTCGTTCAGCGGGGCTTAGCTGACGCGAATAATAGGCACAAGGGAGACGTGTTGAAGTGCCCGGCCGTACTTGGGATAAAATGGCCCCAATGGCCACATTCGAAGCGTCGGTTTCCACAATGAAAGGTAAGGTGAAATCTGGGTGTTGTAGAACGGGGGCCTTCATAAAGCTTGCCTTGAGGTGTTCAAAAGCTTGCTGTTGTTCCGTCCTCCATATGTAGGACTGTCCCTTTTTTAGTAATTTGGTCAATGGGGCTGTTACTTTTGCATAATTATCAATATATTGGCGATAATAGTTGGTGCTACCTAAAAAGCTCTGAAGCAGTTTCATCCCCTGGGGGGTAGGCCAGTGCATAATGGCGTCCACTTTGGACAGTTCCATCTGGATCCCATGGGATGAGATTATAAACCCTAGGAACGGAACTGTAGCTTGGTGAAACATACACTTCTGTATTTTACAATATAACTGATGTTGTTGCAGCCGAGATAACGCTGCATGTACATGTTTAACATGTTCTTCTCTAGTTCAAGAATATATAAGAATATCATCCAAATAAGTAATCACATATTGGTCTAAAATATCCAAAAAATATCATTGATGAAATACTGGAAAGCAGCAGGAGCATTGGCAAGGCCATAGGGCATCACTAAATATTCGAAATGCCCATACCTGGTGCAGAAGGCTGTTTTCCACTCATCCCCTTGTTTAATGCACAGGAGATTATAGGTTCCTCGCAAATCTAATTTCGTAAAGATGGTGACCCCCTGCAAACGGTCCAACAACTTGGGAATCAATGGTAATGGGTACCTGTTTTTAATGGTGACGGCATTAAGGCCCCTGTAATCTATACAGGGTCGAAGGCCACCGTCCTTTTTAGGTACAAAAAATAGAGGGTCCCCCCCCAGGGGAGGTAGAGGGGCTAATAAAACCTTTAGCTAAGTTCTCCTCTAAATATTCCTTAAATGTTTGTAGCTCCGGTCCCAAAAGGGCATAGATCCTACCATACAGCGGTGTTGACTCGGGCATGAGATCAATAGGGCAGTCATAGCTTCGGTGTGGAGGTAACCGCAAGGCCTGTTGTTCTTTAAACATCTCCTGCAGGTCTTGATACTCGGGTGGTAGTGATGGAAGTTTATGCGAAGTTGTTGCTCCCAGCATGGGTAGATCTTCTTCCCGGTCCTGGGGGACAACACAGGTTCAGATGCAGAAAGAAGAAGAAAAAGTTAATTGTTTGCGTTGCCAATCTATGGAGGGATTATGGGCTACTAACCATGGTATGCCCAAAACTACAGGAAAGGCTGGGGTACATACCACATTGAGGGTTAGCATTTTGCGGTGTCCCCCAATGGCCCCTAACAGCTCCTGGGTACAAGTAGTAACAGGACCTGAAGTCGGGGGAACCGTCTATGGCGAAGACTTCTTCGGGTCTTGCTTTCGCTCGTAAGGGAATATGATGTTTTGGGGCCAATAGATGATCAATAAAGTTTCCTGAGGCTCCTGAGTCTATGAGGGCTTTAACTACCAGCGATCGTTTTGGGCAAATGATAAGCATAAGGGTTACTCGCAATTGTCCCATAGGGGCCATTTTCAGGGCTGTCTTTCCTGTGGTTGTCGGGGGGGAGCCTGGGAGCATTACCAGGACGATCCCCATCCGCCCCGGTCCTTCTTGTTTCCCGGTTCCTATTGTGCGGGGAGCAGCGCCGGGCAGACTCTGGCAAAGTGGCCTGGTTCATCACAGTAAAAACAGAGCTTGCCGGTCCTGCGTCGTTCCCGTTCTTGTGGGGCAAGGGGTCCTCGAGAAGCCCCTATTTGCATCGCTTCAGGTTCGTCTGCCTTATTAGCCTCGCTTTTCCCCAGGTTAGTTACTATGCCTCACGGCACCCACGCTCAGCGCCTTTCTTGCTGCCTTTCTCGGCGTCTCTCCATAAGCCTCTCGTCTATTTGACATGTAAGATTCACTAGCTCCCCCAACTTCTCGGGGATAGCAGTGAGAGACAGCTGATCCTTAATATCATCGTTTAACCCTCTACAGAACAACACCTTTAACACACCATCAGGCCAATTTACCTCTACTGCCAATTGCTGAAAGTGCGTACGTTTGAAAGTGCGCTGAAAGAATTACGTACTCTAATAAGGGCCCTCGCCTCTGTTTGAGGGACATGATAGCAGTTTCTGCATCTTTAACCCTATGGGGGTAGTCAAAAAGGAACTGAAATTCCTGCACAAATTTCTCAAGATCTCGTAAAAGAGGGCTATAAGGAGGGGGGTGGCCCAATCGAGTGCAAGTCCTTCCAAATGCCCTATCACAAAGGCCACCTTTGTTACATCAGTAGCATAAGTCATGGGTTGTATCTGAAACACTAGTCTACATAATGCTAAAACCCCCTGAAACTGACGTCTATCCCCGCTAAACTTGTTGATAGGGCGGTGTTTGGGTTCACGAGTCCATGGCCCCCCTTCCCTAACAGGGTCAGGAGGGGCTACAACATCTACCGCCGGAGGGGCACTTGCGGCGCCTCCTTCCACACCACCCACTGCCCCTTGCTCCTGTTTCTCTTTAATGTCCTTAATTTCAAAGGCTAGGGCCTGGATGGCCTGAGCCATTTCATCCAGACGAGCTGCTATGTCCATGGTATACAGGCCGGAGATACTGTTAGGCTAGGCAGGGGAAGGGGACCAGCAAGGAAGCCCAGAGACACAGCAGGGTACACCTCAGACCCAGGGACCCAGGGGAACCATACACACCCACGGACCCCCACTCGTGAGTTCCTGGAAAATGACCCCTCAGGTTGTTAGTTGGCCCTATGTGTCCCGTTCAGGACGGGGCCTTATCATCACAGGGTGGAGATGCAACGCAACCGTGAGGGGGGGCCGCTCCCCCACACTCACTAGCACCAATCTCCACCACCACTCTTTCCCACACAGTGTAGGGGTACAGACAGGAAGTCGTGAGATATTCATGGGGGAACACAGGGGAGCAGAGCCCAGGTACAGGGAAAGGTAATAAGCTTATAGGAAGGAGGGGGAAAGGACCGGGGCCTAGGACAGGGACGAGGAGACCACACTGGGGAAGGAAGTGACTCCACGCACGCATTCATACCTAGGTACACACACCCTCACTCTCCACCACACTCTCACTATTCCTACATCCACACGCTCACCTTTCACTCTCACAGGCACCCCATGCTCGCTCTCTCTCTCTCAGTCTTCCAGAAATAATCAATAGGTCAAGCTTCACGATACAAAGGGGGATCGGTCTCTCAGCGCTGCTGATCTCCGGCAGCGTGTGAGTGTTGGCCGCCTCCCTAAATAGTGTGGGCCCCGCCCTGCTTTGCCTGCAATCGCGCCGAGTGGCGCAACGTCGGCGTTCTCTCTTCCATCGGCGCAGGGGACATGGCCTCAGTGCCTGCTTGCTCCACTGCCGATGTGGCCACGTCCTTCCTGGCCCTGCCTCCAGTGGCCGCAGCCGCCGTGTGGCGGGCTGAAATCCCCCGCTGAAGCGCCTGGAGACACCGTAAGTGAGCTCTCGCCCTGACACCTGGCCTCATTAGGGCCTTGGTGCTGACTTGCCTTCTTGGCATCACTCTGGTCTTTACCTGGCCTCAAGTTTACCCACCCCCTTCCCTGGCTTCCTTGAGATGAGAGCTGGGTCTCTCCTATTGGACATGAACCCAAGAAGATGGCTCTTTCCCCTTCTTGGTCAGTGCCCCCAGACACCCGGTAGCTGGGCTCAATAGTACCTCCCCCTGCCACCCCAGAGTCCTGCCTGACCACTGTGCTCTTCCAGTGCCCTCCCTTCCAGGGCCGACCCTACCGAGAGGCGGCTTGGGGTGGTCACCACAGGCCCCACTCCTGGGGGTGCCCCGCACTCAGGGTCCCCAGCTCCCGGCCTGACAGTGGCCGGGAGCTGGGGACCCCGAGCGCGGGGCCCCTGGCCGAGTCCAACTTGACTCCGACTGACATGCAGTGGAGGGGGCCTGCAGCAGTGAGGGAGAGGCAGAGGTCCTGCCTTTCCCACACTCTGTGGCCCCACTGCCTATCAGTTTCTCGGTCAGGGGAAATGTGGGAGTGGCGGGGCCTCTGCCTCTCCCTCATTCCCTGTGGTTTGAGACAGTCAGGCAACGGGGGCGGGGGGCTGGGAGGAGCGGAATGTCCGGTGGGCAGGCAGCGTGGCGGCAGATTTAATCTGCTGTCGTGTGCCCGCCCTGCCCGAGACACTCAGGCCGGCGGCGGCGGATCAGGTAAGTGATCCAATGACTGGGCTTGGGCGAAGGGGAGTGCCTGTCCCCGAGCCCAGGCTCGGGTAGCGTGCTGCCCCCAGACTGAGCTGGGGAGTGCCCCTAGGCCTGCCGGCAGAAGAATAGGGCCCGACCTTTCCCCGCCCTGGGCCCCGCATACCCTAAGGCTGGCCCTGCTCCCTTCTACAGGCGTTCTTTACTCCCTAGTCTGCCTGGTCCTCAAGACTTGCCCCAACTGGGCTACCCAGTCCCAGTCTGCCTCCCTCGGGACTTGCTGTTCCCCCTCCCTCCAGGGTTGGCTGCTTTCCCTGCAGGCGGGGAGCTGCTAACTGGTGTAGTGGAGACCCTTCCGCCCCCTCAGCTATTCCTGGATAGAATGCCTCCCAGCACCCTGCTGTGCTAACCTGAGAATTCCTCCCTTCCATCCCATCTGGTCACCTGACAATTACAATTGCCCGTACCTGAGCTTATTGCTTTGATGGGCCTCAGGTGATCAGGGGTAGGGTGCTGACCATTCATGAGCCTGATCTTGCAAAGACTTGCCCACAGGATTTTGCCATGTGCTTTGACAAAATCTGGAGAAATGCTTCTTAGGATATCCTCTGTGAATGCAGCTTTGAGAATGCTAAAGGACTGCCTTGTCAACATGTGATAAGTTATAACAATGCAGTCAAACTCAGATATGAAACCCAGGCTGTGAAGATACTAGCGATGTTGCACACATGGACCACTCCATGCTTTGCTGCTGGCAAAACATAACATGGAAGGGGCCCAAGAGTCACTGTGTCAGAAAGAGTGGTGGTGTTTCCACCTCTATGGATTTCCCCCTCAAATCCTTTGCATAAGGAGGCAGCATGTGGTTCTGTCATTTAAACGTCCCATTTAAACTGTGCTCTGAAGGGCCGGAGATCTCTAGCACATAGCACTGGTCACAACTTCAGCAGTCTCTGTCTAGTCCTCCAGCTGCACCAAGGAGCCTGTTTTCTTCTCCCCATAGGATTGATGTGTCTCACCCAACAGCACTTCCACTGTAGCCTAGTGCCATCCCCACTCTTCCTTGAGCAGAGTTAATGGTGCGGGCAGGTTCTGAGTGCAGTGTATCAGCAGCAGCAGCAAAACCTGGTGCAGTGCTGCCTTTGCTTTGCTTGCTCTTGGCAAATTCACCCTCTTGCTTCTCATAATCCCCAAGAGAGTCAGTCCCGATTGGTGTCTCTTCTTGTGTCTCTGCCTTTAACGCTGTCCTCTCTCCTTTCCTGTCCATTACCCATCCCATCTGGGGGTGGGTTTGCCACCCCTCATGGTTTTGGCTCTGACGCTCCCATTTTACCATTAGGGTCAAAACTGCAAGATGTGACGGCTCTCTTGTGACCGGAATTTGGGTTTCCCCTCTCTCGGGTAATCCCCCAAAGCACCACTGGACCAGCCACAATTCAGTTACCTTGCTTACAGCAACCACTGAGCACCACTCTCCCCAGAGTGTGCCAGCCCATGAGAAGTTCATCCTTTGTTGCCTGTATCTCAGGGCTCCACAGAAAAGTCACCAGAAAAGTAAAAAGGGGTTAGGTCCGTCTTTGTGGTAGACCAAGATCCCAGTCAGCACAGTGCCAGTAACCACACAGACACATGCTTTATAATGAGAACGTTTTATATAAGAATTAAGACAGAATATTGGTTCAGAGTAAATATACAGAAGGTGCATCATGAAATGAAATCAGAAGAGTGTGCAATGCTAGCTTAGCTTAGAAAACTTCCCTGTCTAAATCTTTATCTAAGGTCTAGAAAGTGAAGTGTCCTGTTTGCCATGCCGACAGGCTGATTCAGGTGTCGCATGCTGGCAACTTCTTCTCAGGAACTGTGCGTGTCTTCAGGTTCTATCAAATCCCTTAAATATTCATGCTGGTCCTTTGTTCCTCTTCCCGCCTTTCCCCAGGTATCTGCTTGGGGTTGCATAGGCTGCTTGGATGTGTATTCGGGCCAGACTCCTTTGTCTGGGCCATGCTCGGTTTATCTTGCTTTGATTTACTGTCCCATTTCCTAAGTATTCACTCTAACTTTCATTCTAACTTATACAATCAATAATTCAAGTCATATAATTCACACAACGTTGTTCCATACATTATACTGATCATTTAGACATCAAACACCCCCAAGGTTGCATCAGTTGGTTTTACAACATGTTACTACTGAGAACTGATGTACTCATGATACATTGGTACCCCAGGACACCTCTGTGGGGGTGGGAGTGGTCCAGTAGTCTTGCCTGCTACCCGACAGAGTCTGGCCCTTTGGACACTTTGGAGGGCATTACAGGGACAGCCTGACCCTTCCTGATCCCATAGAGCTTGCTGAAGGAAAGTGGCGGTAGCAGCAGCAGCAACAGGAAGAGAAAACTTTGTCATTACACTGGGGTCTTGGGATTCACCCAAGTGCCCCCAGACCAGCCGTGACTCAGTTGATTTACTCACGGGTAGATTGCAATGGCTATCACTTGATCTCAGAGTGCCAATATTGTAAACCCATTGTAACCTGTATCTTGGAGGAAGGTACATTTATCAAACGTTTCAAGTCCGTCTCAGTATGATGACTGGGAATTTCCCAAGTCTGTCTTTCTTTACTCAGTTCCATTATCATTCAGGCACCAGCTTAAAAAGAGAGAGTGTACAAAAGGTAAGTATCTCGGTTTCAAAAGTGCATAAGTGAAATAAATGCACTTCTAGCTTGATTTACAAGTTTCCTTGGCTAAATGCTCACCCTAAACCATAAGTTCATAATTCTTGGTCAAACTGACCAGGCAAAAAAGCTTAAACATTAAGATCTTCTCTGTTTACATGTTGGTAACATGATGTCCAATTGAATTCCTCATGCTGGATGAATTGGCTGTTTAAAAAAACGAGATTCCTTTCATGTTTCATATTTCTTCATATCAGCAGTTTGTTGTCTCCTGTGTTAACACTTCAAGAGACCTGTTGTTCTTGTGACAGAGTTTTGTGTGTTTCCCTTGGTGTTGTGTGTTTTCCCTTCAGCTTCCTGCTGGAGCTGAATTGCCTCTCTAGGTCACCTATAAGTTACACTTTATACTTTTCCTTACAAATATTGTAGAAATATAGAAATGCTGCTTATTACAAAGCACATATACCAACACTGTTCATCATAACCATGTCATAAGCAGGGACCCATCTTCACTGTGTTTTCTCCAATGGGAAAATGCAGTGAACTCAGGTCCCTGGATAGAAGTTATAACTCGTGATTCCTTGTGACAATCAGGGAGCAGTAACTGCATTCAGTCCTTTCCCTTTGAGTGTCTGGCAACAGCTTTCTTTACATCAGTGGGTCTGATGACTCTCTGCTGATGCCTGCTTCCCTGCCAGGTTCTCTTCTTACATGCATTTAGTGGAATGGGGGCCTGTGTTTAGGATCCTCCACTCAATATGCAGACCCCTCTCACTGAGCAGCAAGAAGGGGAAAGTTTTGTGCCACTAGGGTATCTCCTCTCCGGTCCTCGCTCTCTCTGCCAAGGCTTGCAAGGAGCCTTTATAGGATGCCAGTCCCACTGTGAGTTTGTCTGGTGCAACAAGCTCATTTGGCTAGCCTGTTGCAGTGGGGATGATGTGACTGTCATGGGGACATGGGGGCAACACACCCATTTGGGGGAGATATAACGCACCCATTTGGGGGGGATATGTGTAATGTAATATAAAGAGTAACAGATTGTAAGCTCAGTGGGAGCAGAATGCTGAAACCAGTTGCCAGAGTGGGGGAAGGTATTCCCTTTGTCCCCGCGTCACAGTGCAGCGGGACAATGTTACACTCACCTGGCAGGAGGGGTGGCAAGGAAACCAGCTAGGAGAAGCAGAGATGCAAAGACTCCCATGTTGTGCCAGAAGCAGTACAGGGCCAGGAATGTCTTCGAGCTCATTCCTGTCCCACAAAGTCAGCAGAGCTTGCCACTTCCCTAGGCCCCAGGAGCCAGCCTATTTCCTGCCTTCCTCCTGCTGAGCCAGCCCATGTCTTCCCAACTGCTGCTGGCACCCTCTCCCTCTGCTTGGAAATCCTCCCCACTGTGTGTGTGTATGTACTGCTTCTCACTAGAGGGTTGGGACAACATTCTTCATTTATGCTGCTGTGTTCTCAGGCAGGACTGACCTTAAAATTTGCAGGGCCCAGCGTGGAGATAAAATGCAGGACCTCTGGTTATCCCACCCCCACGGGGACACCCTCAGTGCAACCCCTAGAGGTGGTCATGTTTGGGGCCCTGCTAGGCGGGAGTGCGGGTGCCAGACCCTCCCTGGGGAAAATGAGGCCCCCAGAAGTAGAGAAAATAGCAGGGCCCAGGGTGGTTGCTCCAGGTTGCCTTGTGGTAAGGCCTACACAGGTGGAAAACAGAGATCCGGGGCGTTTGGCTTGGGTGGTGTGGGTGACTGACATTTCCCTATTGCCTGGCCCTGATGCAATACTCCTTCCCTTCCATACACTGCAGTCCCCTTCCTCTCTGTACAGGTGAGCACTAGGCCCTGCTAGGTGTGGGCTGCACCCCTGCACAGTATCCCCTCCTCAGCAAACTGACACAGGCTGTGATGTATGACCGAGTATGGAGCACCTCGTATCCCTGCCGGGTGCAATCTCTGGTGCATGCCCAGGACTTGGAGTTTTCCTTATCCCTGGTATTGGGGTAGGATTCCCTAGAGAGATGCCCATCCCAGGATCAATCTCGGATGTCCAGGCACTGGGATTCTACAGGGTGATTATTTAATTAATTAATTTTTATTTATTTCAAAAACTTATTACCTCGCCCCTCCTGCCACAGGCAGCTCGGGGCGGCTTACAACAATAAAAACAATTAAAACACATTAAAAGGAGGAAGCAGATAACACCCACACATCACCCTTCCCCTCTGCCAAATGCCTGGCCGAACAACCAGGTCTTGCAATTTTTCCGAAAAGAGGGGAGGTTCATTCCAAAAAGAGGGTTATCTGACCATTTTGTATTTATCCCTATTTGTAACAGTGGGATAAATAAAGGGCCGCACTATAGTTTACATGGAGAATAGTTGCTTGATGTAAGAGAGAGGGGAAATTAACCAGTTGGTGACTAAGATGAAACTTCCTGCAATAATGGAGTCTGGTCACCGTCCCATTCAACATGCACACACGCCCTCATTAAGCTTCCATCATCCTGTTCCTGGGACAACGTGCCAGCTGCCTACCTTCACCCTGCGTAAAGTCTGGAAAGGGCTCAGCTGAACCTGCTGTGAGCGAGGGGCTATGTACCCTTGCGTAATCCCTGCTGGCTGGATCATGTGCTGCAGGGGGGCTGGGAGACTAGAGCTGCTTCTCTGTGCAGAAGCCCTGGCAGAGACGGTCACTATGGCAGCTTGACTGGCACAGAGCCTGTCCTCCTGCTAAGCTGCAGGGAGGCAAATGGGGACACCTCCTCAATTGCACTGGTATGAGCTGGACTTTCAGGCCTACATTGGCAGCCAGCAGCAGCCTCTGTGGAGGGACCTCTCCCCTTCTCAAGCAGTGAGAAGGAACTGGCTCTCTCTTCGTACAGCATTTATCCTCTTTCAGGCTTTGCCACACAGCACAGATAGGGAAAGTAGTGGGCATTGATAGAGCTTGGACAGCCCTTGCAGGTTTGACTCTCTCTCTCTGGGGAGCCAGTACAGGAGCATTAACCCCAGCAAAAACAGGTAGAGGGGCCTCTGTAACACCTCGGAGGGGCCAGGCACAGGGGTGGACAACTATGAATGAAATTCAGCCTTGAGAAATATCAGTGAAACAGCTGAGAAAGAGACCCAAACTCTGGAGCGGGACCAGCCCTGAGAGTCTGATGGGGATGGTAAAGGAGGAAGGAGCTTGCAATGTGTTCCAGCTGCTAAAAGTCCAGTAAGACTCTGGCAGGTTGTCCCCCCAGAGCAGAGAGGGGAGCAGTCTCTCTCTGGGAAGATCTCTGAAATCATGCATTCTGTGCAGGGTTCCCTAGTCCCAGGGGTCTCCTAGCCTAGGCCAGGCAAGGGCTGGTAAGTGGAGACGTTAGAAGAGCAAAAGCTGTCCGTCCAGGTTGGTTTGGTGGTGTGTACGGATGGGGAGTGAGTATGGGACAGTATCTGAGGGCATGTACCCCAGGGAAGGGGAACGATTGCCAAGACTTAAAACATGACTAGGAGGAATGGGGTGAAAATGGGGAGATGATATTTTGGTTGACCTCGGGGAAACCTCCCAAAAGGGAGAGAAGGAGGAGTGCTAAACGTAAACGGGCCTAAAATAACAAACTGCAGCAGGGATGCAGAGGGGGCCAAACTGGGCCTAGAAAGAAAGGACAGTACCAGCTAGTCTGGCTGCACAGACCCTTCTGCTCTGGGTGCTTTGTGGAACTTGTCAATTAACCGCATAGGATGAGCCAGGGTCTCTAGCTACCTCCACAGATTCCCTAGCTCTGGCCACTTTTAGACGAGCGGCGGTCCGTTTCGTGTCGGCGGCGTGCATATTTTGAAACTTCCACCTGGTCTAATTAGATGAGACGGAAGTGGCTTAATATGCGCATATTACGGCGGAGGCGCATTTTTTAAGTGCGCGAATTAAATACCTCTTTTTTGAGGTATTTAATTCGCGCACTTAAAAAATGCTCCTCCGCCGTAATATGCGCATATTAAGCCACTTCCGTCTCGTCTAATTAGACCAGGCGGAAGTTTCAAAATATGCACACCGCCGACGCGAACTGGAGCGCCGCTCGTCTAAAAGCGGCCTCTGTCAGCAGCTCTCAGGAATGGAAAATTCAGGATGGCTATCCCAGCATGAGTCCTGACACACCTCCTCCTAGAAAGGCCGTCTGTGCACTAGGAAAATGCATTGTGCACCAGGCTTCCCTCTCTTACATTTGCTGGTTGAGGGCAACATGTTTTTTAAATATGAATTTCCTTGTCCACAGTTGAAGCAAAATTTCACTTAACATAGAGACGTTTTTACACGAGCCTTGTTTTTCCCCCGGACTTCTGAAGTTCGGGGGAAACAAACACTCATGCGTGTGTGTGTGTGTGTGTGTGTTAGACATTCACCCCCCACTACCGGAAGTCTGCATTGTGCCATTGGAAATAGCAGGAGCCGGCGAACTAGCACATCTGCCCGTGCGACCCTTGAGATCGTCCGTGGGAGCCTTTTTGGAGGTTCCTCGGGTGAGGCGGGTGGCCACCAATGTTAGATCTTTTTCAGTGGTCGCCCTTGTGCTGTGGAATTCACTCCCGGAGGTGGCTCAGCTGGCTGCCACTCTCCTGCTGTTTCAGCGTATATGTAAGACCTGGCTGTTCCGCCAGGCTTTTGGCGAGGGATGGGGGCTTTTCCCCACATACTGTATTTTAAATTGTTTTAAAATTTTAAAATTATTTTAATTAATGTTTGCTGCCCCAGGCTGCCCTGTGGGCAGGAGGGGCGGGATATAAATTTTAAATAAATAAATGTTTGGAGATCCAGACTTGCAAAAACCTTGATATTGGGGTTTTACAAGTCCGGGTCTCCAAGCATGCGCAGTTCACTGGTGCCCAGCTGAACGTCTAACCCACCCACCATCCCCGTGCAAGTTTGTTTCTCCTGGACTTCAGATGTCTGGGAGAAATGAGGCTTTTGTAAAAAAAAACAACCCTCAGTTAATTGAAATGTGCTAGTTACCATGTCTTCTAACCTGCATGTTCCCAATGTACACAAGCAGCCCAGAGCATGGAAACCAAGCAGAACAGAGTGCCCTCTGCAGCCCCATAGCTTGTGGGCTTGGGGGCAGGCATGTTGCTTATTGAGTACCACTGGTCCTGATGGTACTAGGCCCTCTTTCTGCCTGTCCTGTGGTGATTGGGCAGGGCAGAGGCCCAGGAGTAGCCAGTGTGTGCACAGAGTGCCAGCTGTTTGTTTCTATCGGAGCTTAGCACCCCCACCCAATGACTCTAAAGGGCTACTGCACAGCCCCAGTGTCAAATGCTTCTCATTGTTAAACACTACCAAATAGATGTCTGGCCTGTGGCATTCCTCAGCTGGAGCGTTGATGTGTTTGCTTAACGACTGCAATGTGCTCGTTTTCCAAACTCCTCGGGTAACTGGGACAATAGAGGTCACAAAGCGAAGGGCTGGAGAAATAAGCAAGTGAGACAACAGTGTGTAAATCACAGCTGTGAGGTTCAGCGCTTTCCTGCAGTGGGGGAAACCAGGTTACTGGGTCCCAGGGGTTGCTCCTTGCCAGTGTGCAGAGATTTCAGTCCTAGTCTCTCTCTTTTCATGACTTGCCCCCAACTCCTGCTGTTGGACCCTTCCCTGCAGCAACAACAGATGGGCTTAGCTCGTGGATCCCCCCCCCAACAGCCATCTCCCCCGGTGCAGAGAGACAATAGCCGGCTGGTGTTGGGGGAGGCTGTGATGGTGGAGCTGGGGGAGGGACAGGGCCCCTTTGTGCCATGAGCCGGTTACTGTTGCAGCTACAAGGCAGCTTTGTTCTTCTCCTCAGGACACTTTGAATAACAACTCTTTGGGGAAAAAGCACAGTTGGCAGTAGCGGGTGTCCCGGTCATCGTCCCCTCTGAAAACTGGTGAGTCCTGGGCTCTCGGTAGGGGCTGCTATTGCTTCTTTGTCTGTCTCTTGCTCTCCCCTGAGAGTTTCTATGCTGCCTGGATCAGATGAACTTCATTGTGGCCTAAGTCCCCGTGAGTCCAATATTAAAACTTACTCATGGGGAGACAGTGTGTCACTTGGGGGAATGATTCCACATGCTCCTCTCTGCCCCAACTGCCTTTTAACCAGATACTTGGGTCCAGCTAGTGTATGGCCCTTCCTGTCCAGATGCCCCAGGAGGTGGTGTAGGGTTTGGGCTTGGGTCAGAACTCCTCAGTTTCCAGAATCCCATTGATGAGCTGGGCCTAAGAGGAATAGGCTTGGATAGCTGCTCTTGGTATTGGACGGGGAGTGGATGGTAATCTGGCGGCTGAGGCCCCGGGAAAGGCTCTGCTGGCAGTCTGTCGATGCTGTGGTTTGTGGGATATACAGGAGGGAACCGGAACAAAACATCCCCATGTGGAATGAAAAATCTGGCTACTCTGCTCAGCCTTGCTGAAGGGGCTAGTGGTGGATGCTGTTGTAGCGGGTGTCATGAGTGAGACTTTGTGGGATGTTCCCAGGACCTGAGTTTGACTGGCTGATATTGTGCATACTCTCTCTGTCCATGTTCAGGTGAGCAGACCCCTCCCCATGACCACGTTTGCCTGAGTGATGAGGTCAATCATCAAAATAGCACAAACTCCACCAAAGACCGGGGCACGTCTACCGAGAGCCCGTGCCGGCGCACTGCTGCCACGCAGATTGCACCCGCCTGCGTCGCCTCCTCCCGGGCGCCTGAGAAGCACCAGGTGTCTGGCCGGCCCCCACCCCAGAATCCCACTGTGGTGGTGGTGACGAGGGGGCCGGAAGCCCACCGGGACCGCATCCGCTACCAGACTGACGTGAGGCTGGAGGCCACTGAAGAGATTTACTTGACCCCTGTGCAGAAGAACTCTGACCCGCTGGAGCCTGAGAAACCATTCCTGTCACAATGCAGTGAAAATCGCATGTCTATCAGCTCTGACATTGATACTTCTGGCTATCCACAACTGGCAGGCAAGCCCAATGCCTCCATCAGTGAGGAGGACGAGGTGCTTGACTACATGTCCTCGCCTGACAAGATGAGCCTGCCCAAGACCTCTTGTAGCAGCACCAATGGCGGCTACCGGTCCAGTCACACCCTCCAGAGGGCATCAGTGAGCTCGGACACCAGCGCCCTCTCCTATGACTCGGTCAAGTACACATTAGTGGTGGATGAGAATGTGCAGCTGGAGCTGGTCAGCTTGAAGCAGTGCTACTCAGGATACAGCGATGAGAGCGACTCAGCCACTGTCTATGACAACTGCGTCTCCTCTCCCTATGAGTCAGCCATTGGGGAGGAGTATGAGGAGGATGCGCTGAAGCGTGACTCAGTCTGCCTCTCAGAGGACTCCACCCCTGAGGCTGACATCCACTTCTCCAAGAAGTTCCTCAATGTCTTCATGAGTGGCCGGTCACGCTCCTCCAGTGAGTGCTGGGGTGTGGCAGGGTTGTCCTCCAGTGAGCACTGGGCTGGGGGCATGGAGGATGGGACAGATGAAATGGGGAAAGGGAATGCAGGGGAAAGGGGAATCTGTAACTTCCTTGTGAGGCGATCCCTGTTTTCTCAGGTGGCTTCTCCTGGCATGCCCAGCTCTAAGCATTCTACTATGGTATGTCAATGTTGCCTGGTAGCGTGAGGGAGATGAGATCTCCAGATGACACTGGGCTCAACTTTTTTCTGGTATGGTCTTGGATTTCGCTTTCCTTGGACAGGACCTTAGCATCCCCAGAAACCCCCATGGGATGCTGAAATTGACAGAGGTGAAAGGGTCTTCCCTCTTACAGCGTTCAATGAGTCTTGAACTCTATGAAGTGCTGAAGCTGGCAGCTTCCAGGGCCTGTTCATGGGTATTTTGAAAATCCTGCTCACTTGCCTGGCTGGATGGCTCTATGGAGCTCCCCAGAGGCCTCATTCTGGAGCTTGAAAGGGTTCCCCCTTCCCACCCATTGGTTGCTCAGTGGCTCCTGTCTGAAGAGCTAGCAGATCTCCTTTCCACAAGGGTTTGCTACCTGAGTCAGTTGGTTGGCCCCTTTGTGGCCAACTTTCCCTGACAGGCCAAGGTCGAAGGGCCTTGGAAACCGAATTTCCATGTGTAGCCCATGCAAGAGAGGGCCAACTAAGGCAGTGATGTGTTGTGAGGAAGTGGGCTCTGCTGCTGCTCAGGATGTTTTTATTTAGAGACATCTCCAACATGTTCAGTGGGGCACTCTTTACCAACATCGCATAGGTGAGCTTCCCTAGGCTCTCTTTCTGGGACCCTCAGGTTTTCATGAGGATATGGTTTCTCAAGTACCCCAGCCCTGAAGGCAGCATCTTCTGCTTTTGGCGCTGGTCGGAGGTGCCACAAAGTATTTGCAGGGCTTTGGGAACCGGCTGCCTCCCTCACTCAGGGAAGTGGGTCTTCCTGAAGCTCTGACATTTCTGCTTTGCATTCCTAGGTGCTGAGTCCTTTGGGCTGTTCTCTTGTATGATCAATGGGGAGGAGCAGGAGCAGACTCACCGAGCTGTCTTCAGGTGAGTACAGAAGCACCCCCTGCCCCAAGGCAACTGAGGATTCACTCTGCCTCTTGCCCAGGTTAAAAGCTGAAGGAGGCAGGACATTTTAAACACCAGCTGTTGTCTCCCACCTCTCAGGCACCTAGATGGTCTGTTCCTAGTCAGTTCCCTACTTCCCTCTCATCAGTAGAAACTGTTGTATTTGGGTGGTGTTTGTCCTGTCTCTGGCTGGAATCCTGTTGCATCCTCCAAGCTAAGCAGTATCAGGTCTGCCTGGGCATTGTTCAGATGGGAGACCTTCACAGCAAGCCTTGATTGGTGTGGCTGATTCAGCTGAGAGTGCTCTCCCCTCTCATTAGGACCGATCAGGCTGATGCTAAGAGGTGCTATGGTCTTAAGAATTCATAGGCCCTTTCCTCCAGAATTGCATTCTAGCCCTGTTGTCCTGGCCACTCATAGCTCAGGAAACTACCATTTGGTCCTGGTTCCTGTTGTACACAGGATACTCCATTGCTCTTTGAGCTTAGCCACTTCACAACCTGGTGCCCAAGAGTGTGCCTGGCTGGCAAAGGCCTGGTGATTTCTCTCTCCAGGTTTGTGCCTCGGCACGATGATGAGCTGGAGCTGGAGGTAGATGACCCTTTGCTGGTGGAGGTGCAGGCGGAAGATTATTGGTACGAGGCTTATAACATGAGGACAGGCGATCGAGGCATCTTTCCTGCTTACTATGCTATTGAAGTCACCAAGGATACTGATCACATGTCAGGTACTGAGCCCCTCTATGGCTTTGCTGCTAGTCATTCAGAGCTGGCTCACAGTTCCTTGCTACTCCAGACTTGGGCAGATTCCACCCACAGGGCCAGCTTGAGGAGAGAAGGGGGGATGAATGAAGTTGTGTACAGACTTCCATTGCTAAGGAGCAGGTACAGATCTACCCAGCTCTGCCTGGCTGGAGCCATAGTAAGTGTGTATCTTTTGGCCCTGGATGCCATGTGGGATTGGTTGTCACCTGCCTTGGACTTTGTCTTTCAGCCCTGACTAAGAACAGTGACTGGGTGGATCAGTTCCGAGTGAAGTTCCTTGGCTCAGTCCAGGTTCCATATCACAAAGGCAACGACGTGCTGTGTGCAGCTATGCAAAAGGTACAGCAGCTCCCCAAACCCTAGCCTCCCCAAACTGGGTAGCTCCCCATGCCTCCTGCCTGCAGACCAAGGCCACCATTTACTCCAGAGTAGTCTGGGACAGCTTTTGAGTAAGTTGGTTATGAAGCCCAAAGCTTTTCTTGACCCCAGCTGGGAGCAAAGCAATCGGGTCTCTAGGAGAGGGAGCAGAGAGGATATCTTCTAAGGAAAGAGGGAGGGTTCCGGTTTCTCGGGCAGTTTGTGTAGATGCCATATCCTGCCCCTTTGTCTTCCCCCAGATTGCTACCACCCGCCGCCTCACCGTACACTTTAACCCACCCTCCAGTTGTGTCCTGGAAATCAACGTGCGTGGAGTCAAGATTGCAGTGAAAAGTGATGACTCAAGCAAGGTAGCTGCTCTCAGCACAGCTCACAAGCCCCTTGGGAGGGGGAGATTCGCTGCCGTGCCTGGTCCACCCCCAGTACCATCTTATCCTCCAATCCCAGGTCCTAATTGGCTCCTGGCCACTATACTAGAGACAATATTCACTTATGTAGATGAGATGCCTGTGATTTGCATTACGTCCCCAGTTGGCTGTTCCTATGCCCCACAAATGTAGTCTAGTTGCGGTCTACCAAGTCGGATCACAGAGCACAGTGGGTTCAATATCCTGCCCCATCATTTGCGCTTCCAGTGTGCAGTTTCTCCCTGAACCAGCGTCTCTGCAAGCTGAGCCACCCTGATAATCTATGAGCAGTTTCTAAATTCCCTGCTACTATTTTGAGCAGTATCCTTTGGATCCAGCCAGTAAAGCTCTTTAGCTGCACACTGGAGATTTCCAATTAACTTTCTGTGTAAGTAGCTTGCAAGGTGCAGGCATGGAGCCAGGCAAAGGCATTCACAACCCACTCCCAAATGGTTATGCAGTTACCCTATTGGGGCCATTCCAGGGCACTGGGCTCTCAGGCCAGGAAACTGGAGTCTGGCATGTTTACTCTGCCTAACTGTATTTAAGGGGCACTGTCTGCTTGAATGGTATCCTGTCTGTCATGTGCTTACTTTTGAAAACTGCATTTGATCAATTCCAAAATTACAGGGAATGCTTTTGGCATCAGTGGGCAGAAAACTCACAATAGTTTCTCTGAGAGCTACGCATAGAGCTTTGCTATCTCTCTCATGTAGCGTTCACCCATTGCAACAAATAGAATGGTAGTATAAAGACTAGCTGTAGGGATTGGCTCGCTTACCTCTGATGTCATAATGACTATTTGCACAGAGTCCAATAGCAGGGAAGGAGGAGGAGGTCCAAGGTTCCCTGGCAGGGGAAGGCATGCAAATTAGCTATAGAGGAAGGTACAATGTAGTCATGGATCCAGTAGCTAACAGACACTAGAATGGTTACCTTTTGGGTCTCCGAAACAGCTTTTTTGCTTATCTAGGCCAAGCGGGGGGGGGCGGAGGAGCAACCACAGCTGCAAGTGCTTTCTCTGCAGAGGGGGAGCATCCATTGCCACAAGAGCCCCTTTCCATAAGAGCTATATGACAAACTTGCCAGAAAACTGGAAAGGTAGTTTGTCTGCTTGGTCTGCACAAGCAACACCGTGCAGTCTTCTATTTTAATAGACGAATGCATAAAAATTCTCATTCTGAATTATGCAATTCTTCAAATTAGAATAGTCATCAGTTATTTATATAGTGGCGGCAATGTACCTGGCACTTAACAATCATTAAGTAGAGACAGGTCCCTGTCCCGAGGAGCTTGCAGTCTAGGATGGACAAAGGAGAGGAGAACTTAGGGAGAGACAGGGATACATTCAAGATGCTGAGATGTCACAGGTGCATGTGCTTAGCTTAACTAAGCTCCCACCCTCGACCCCCTCCAATCTGGCTTCCGCCCCCTTCATTCTACTGAAACTGCTCTCGCTAAGATCACCAACGATCTTCTGGTGGCTAAATCTAAACGTCTCTATTCCATTCTTGTCCTCCTTGATCTCTCTGCTGCCTTCGATACTGTTGACCACTCACTCTTGCTGGATTCCCTTCACTCCCTTGGCTTTTGTGGCTCTGTCCATAACTGGTTCTCCTCCTACCTCTCTGACCGCTCCTTTAATGTGTCTCTCTCCAACTCCACCTCCTCCTCCTTCCCCCTCTCAGTTGGTGTTCCTCAAGGCTCTGTTCTTGGCCCTCTCCTCTTCTCGATCTATACCTCATCCTTAGGCAAACTCATTGCCTCCCATGGCTTCCAATACCACCTCTATGCTGATGACACTCAACTCTATCTCTCTACTCCCTCTCTCTCTCCCTCTGTTCAAGCTCGTCTCATCAACTGTCTCTCTGACATCTCTACCTGGATGTCTCAACGTCAACTCAAACTCAACATGGCTAAAACTGAACTCCTTATCTTCCCCCCTCATCCTTCCTCTCCTTCCTCACTGTCAATAACTATTGATGGAGTCACCATCCTGCCTGTCCCCCAAGCCCGTAGCCTAGGCTTCATCTTTGACTCACCCCTTTCTTTTAAACCCTACATTGACTCTGTTGCTAAATCCTGTCGCTTCTCCCTCCATAACATTGCTAAGATTCGCCCTTTTCTCTCTGTCTCGTCTGCCAAAACTCTTGTTCATGCTCTGGTCATCTCTCGCCTCGATTACTGTAACCTCCTTCTCACTGGCCTTCCCCGGTCTCACCTTTCTCCCCTCATCTCTGTCCAAAACTCTGCTGCCAGGGTCATCTACCTCGCCAGTCGCTTCGACCATGTGCAGCCCCTCCTCTCTTCGCTTCACTGGCTTCCCCTTCCTGAACGAATCCTGCACAAGCTCCTAGTCTTCACCTATAAAGCTCTTCACAACCTTGCTCCCCCCTACCTCTCTGCACTTATCGCCCTCCATACTCCAGCCCGTGCACTTCGCTCCTCCTCTGTCCCTTCTCTCACCCTTCCACGCCTTCCCTGCTCCCCTAAGCGCCTTCGTCCCTTCTCACTTGCTGCCCCCCATGCCTGGAACTCCCTCCCTGTCCACATCCGCCTTGCCCCCTCCCTTCATACCTTCAAATCTCTCCTTAAAACTCACCTCTTTCGCTCTGCTCTGTCTGACTCTTTATCCTGCTGAGCCACTATTCCTATACCTACGATCGGTTTACCCTTATCCTTGCAACATGGACCTGCCTGCTGTCATTCTCATCGTAACCAAGCCAAGTATGTGCACTTGAGACCTCGCATCTTCATGAATGTTAGACTCCTTGTCTCTCCCTCTGTTCTCCTCCCTATGTCTCTTACCCCAGCTCCTGTCTCTCTGATTGTAAGCCCTAGGGGCAGGGATCATGTCTATTTTATTACTTTGTAAAGTGCCAGGTACACTGCTGGCGCTATATAAATGTTTGTTAATAATAATAATAATAATAATAATAACTACAGGGGAGAAGGGGACCTTAAATGATAGGACGTCACAGGAGGATCAGTGAGCAGTTTTGGGGGGTGAAGAGCAGAACGACCTGGGGCAACTGCCCTAGGCCCTGCTATTTTCTCTACTTCTGGGGGCCCTGTAGTGGTCCCCGTTTTCACCAGGGCAGGATACAGAGTCCCTGCTCCCTTACAGTGGGACCCCAAACACAACCACCTCTAGGGCGCCCTGCAGGGTGTCCTCAAGGGGGCAGGGACATGAGGTCCTGTGAATTCTAAGGCTGGCCTTGGTTAGGAGATGGGGGAAACCTAATGGAAGAGTTAGGTGTTTAAGAGAAATGTGAAGGGAGAGAGGAAGCAGAGCTTATGTGTCCAGGGTGGAAGTTCCAGGGGCAGGAAAAGCTTGGGTGTTTTTCTATTGATGTTTATAATGAGCAAGGGAAGAAACAGACTACATGCTGGGGTGGGAAACCTCTGGCCCATGGGACACGTCTGGCTTGTGGCCGTTTTTTATTTGACCCCTTTTCCAATTTCTGGATCAGACCCAGGGATTCAGTCGCTACCCTCAAACATTGAAAGAGGGGAAGGGAGTGGAGATGAGGGCATGCACTCAAAGATAAGGGATTGACCCATGGTCGAGACCCATGATCTGGACCCTCCTTCTTTTTCCCATCCTGAGTGCACCCCTTAAGCACACCCGATCCCAACTCTTACTTAGAACACTTGGAGATTGTATTAATTTTCAAAGTGATCTGTGGGAGGCAAAAGGCTCCTCACCTCTGCACAGGGAACCATGACCCTGACTGTAAACTAGGGTTGCCAGATATGCAAATTTTTACCAACCACTTATGAAAAATACACATTACAGACTTGCACTGGCACCAGTGCAGCCCTGCAACATGTATTTTTCATAAGTGGCAGGTAAACATTGCATAACTGGCAACCCTACTGTAAGCAAAATGCCATCAAATATACAAAGGAAACCAATTGCAAAAGGAGTGAAGGGCCTCCAGCTGTGAGCAAGGGGAAGCACCTGGGTCACTCATAGCCAGAGTCAGGTGGAAGTAGGATTCTTAGAGCTCCCAACCATGAGTGGTTCAGACTATCGGCAAGAACGAGGCACCGTGCCAGTAGACGTAGCTCAGGTGTATCCAACTCGCTGTTCTACAAGCTTCCACCAGTTCATCCATTACCCCCAGCCACCATTAAAATTCCAGTCCAGGACCTTTGTACAGCCATCTTGACATGTAGCCATGTCCGTCCGTGTCGTGTTCCCCCCCCCCCCCCCCCCCCC